>APFE030116784.1:0-51811 GCA_000404065.3 Pinus taeda
AAAAATTTCAAAAAATCTTGTAGACCCAGTATTTGAATGGTGTTTTTGATGGTGGAAATGGATTCAGCACCATCAAAAACGTCTAGGACACTTGAAGTTTAACAACTATAACTTGGATTTATAAGAGTTCTTGCCAGATTTTCTCTAAATATGACAGGAATTTCCATAACTTTTAGGGCAATTCCTCTTGCTAATTAGACTAGGGCGTTAGGTTTTGATCACTTATTAAATGCAGTAGTCTATAACGCGACTTTTTGAAAGCCTTTCCAGCGGATTTTTCACAGATATATACAATCACAATTTTATAGTTAAATTTTAGTATACTACTTATCCAACTTTGGACATATAATCTCAATTATTGGTGATTTATGGCCACTGAGTAAGTTGGTTATTTGTTATTTATATCACAATTTTATAATTAAATTTTAGCAGGCTAATTATCAAACTTTGGATATATATAATCTGAATAATTTATGGCCCCTGAGCAAGTTGGTTATTTCTGGTTTGTAATTTATCGCCCGTGAGCAAGTTAGTTATTTGTTGTTTGTTGCCCGGTTTACAATGCACTTCCAACGTCTTAAAATTTACCGCGAATATTATAATGACATGTATACACTCGTGATGGATAATAATGTCTTTTATCTTTCACCGCACAAAGCATCCTAATAGTTGATTATCATCTTTAATGTGGAAACATCTTTAATTATATTCGAGAGATGATGTGGTTGTTGTTTCTTGAATTGTCCAGTCTATACCGTGAATTTTGTTACAGGTTTTGTGCTTTGTATACAGTATTGTGATATGTATTGTACTTTGCCGATGATGGTATTGGGAGCAAAGTAACATAGCTGATCATGTAAAGGTAACCACTATTGATTTAAAATAAAGTAATTGCGGTCGTACGATGGGTTATATATACGGCCAAAACGTTCCGGACTTGAAAGTGAAAGGTACTAAGCAAAATGTGAGTGGTCCGCGATTCCATTTATCTCAACTTGTCAAAAGTTCCACAAGTCCAGAGAAATGTAGCCATCCTGCTTCTCCTCCTGCAAAGTCGGAATGAAGTCAAACGCAAGGGTGTCGTCAATGGACGGGAAATTCTGGAATTTAGGGTACCCACTGCTGTCGAACAGAGACATCCAGAAATTTCGCTCCTCCGAAATCTGCTCGCTGTTGCTGCACAACGCCGTTTCTGAAACCAAAGATGATTGCGACGGGGAGACGAGGGAGACGCCATTATTGTTATTATTGGTGTCTGGAGAAAGGCAAGTGGATGGGAGTTCGTCCCGGGCATATTTGGCGGCCGCGACCTGAATCTGGCGGGGGGAAAGAGAAGACGCTGACGGAATGGAGGGTATAGAATCGGGAAAGTTGAATTTGGCGTCGGAGCCTCTTAGGCAATACACTGCAGCATCATAAGCGCGGGCGGCTTGCTCTGCCGTTTTGTAGGAGCCGAGCCATATCTTCGCTCTGGTTTTGGGCGTCCGGATTTCGGCCCCCCAACTTCCCCATTTTCTCATTCGAACTCCCTTAAATTGGTGGCAATTTTGTCCAAGATATTTCTCTGGTGGGTATGGCGAATTGTGTTCTCGGGAGGGTTTCCCCATATTTGGCTACGCAATGCCAACGATGTCTGCGGAAGGTAAACAGTGAACCACAATTTATATATGTTGCAGTGTTTTTCAGATGCAAGGCGGAGGCGTAGAGCTTGGTAATAGCTGAACTGCAAATCTCAAATCAAATGAAGACGCATTGTGGAGGCGGCGTTTTAAATGTATGGTTGAAGCGGGTATGCGCGTATGGTTGTGATTTCTGGAAGAAATGCCAGATAGGGGACTCGGGGAGTGTCCTGAGATATATTCAAAACGTGAGAGAGATGTCTCCACGTACGCTGTGGCCCACCACAACTCACGAGACATCAATTCATGTCTGAAGGTGTGACGTTAACGCATATAAAGCGCTGTATGTAGAATGATATTACTGACCGACAAACAGGGTTATTTAATTACAGATTTAGATTTCAGTGTTTAGACTTTAGAGATCAAATTTTTTGTGATACACGTTCTTTGAGAGATTTGATTGTGTGGTTAAGATGAATCTATGTTAATGTTATATATATTATATTACCAAATTCAAATTTAAATTCTATTTGATAGGGAAAAAAAACGATCCTCTAAAATCTCATAGAAAAAATTAAATATAGATCTTAGAATACTCAAAAATATTATTTTTTTTAAGAAAAGAAAAAGACATTGAAATGGAAAAGAAAAATTATGAATTCTCTAACATTGATCCCTATTGTTTAAAGTGTTATAAACATTCAATGCAAAGAATGAAAACTTGGATATTAAAAGTAGACTTCAAGTGATCTCCACATACCCAAAATTTTATGTCTAAGATATTAAATAAATCTATATCAACTTGATCCTATTAAAGTCATACATTGAGACCAACCATCTGGCCATTAGATCTATTAATATTATCTAGCTATTCCATCTAAATTTATTAAGCAATAATATAATTGGAATCAACAAATTAACTTTTTTTTATTATGAAACATTGAAAATAAACCCATTAATCAAATCATACACCAATTTTCGAGGTTTTACAATGGACAGGCACATGGTAATAATGATATATAGTAAAAAAAATGTGTTTGGGAAGAGAAAAATGAATTTTAAAATTCTCTTACTGTATTGAAACTAGCGTACTAAACCTTTGTATACTTTAGGCCAATTCATAGGCATTTAGTAACTATTATATATACACACATACACATGAAAAATAGCCAAAATGTAGAATAATGAGACTACTTTGAATGTAGAATTGAGGCTTATGTGATCCATCATAGTTATAAGAAGAATTTCAGCATAAATCGCATATAGAAAGACCTTTGTCGACGCGTTTCGAACCAACCAGTGTGGTTCATCGCCAGGACAAGTTCTGACAATGAACCACACTGGTTGGTTCGAAAGCAGTTCGACAAAGGCCTTTCTATATGTGATTTACTTTGAATGTTTTAACCCCGCTCCCGCCGCCCGGCCCCCACACAAACAGATTATATATATATATACACATTTCAGGATGGTATGAATACATTCCATTAACATAAATGTGATTATATACAATTAGAACTATGACCCTTGAGATTCACATTCCAAGGTTTTTCCCTATTTTAGTTTTTCTATTTACATTTTTACATAATTTCACCCAATCTCGAGGGATTAAGTGCCTAACATTCCCCCGTTAATCTAAAGGGGTGTTTGTGAGTCTGAATATCATTATGAATCTTTCAAGCTTATATCTTCCAAGCGCTTTGGTCAATATGTATGCAATTTTCTCATTTGTTAAACAATGTCGTAGGTGAATAGTCTTGGCCTCTACATGATGTCGAATCAAATGATACTTTGCAGTAATATGTTTGGTTCGATCATGGAATTTTGGATTCTTGGCCAATTTAATTGCAAAATTATTTTCAAGTTAAATAGTAGTTGAGGAGTTGAGTGCACTTGTTTCTCCTACAAATCTTGAAGAATTTTCTTGAACCACACAACCTCTTTAGTTTCTTTTGCAATTGCCACATATTCTTCCTTTGTTGTGGAGTCTGCGACAACTGATTATTTGCATGACCTCAAAGAGGTAGTTTTTGATCCAAGACTCATAACATAACCTGAAGTAGATACTTCATTTTCCTTACCCCCATCAAAGTCTAAATCAAAATATCCAATCAAGCTAAAGTCATCCACTTGTGTACATTTGAGTCCAAAGTCTTGTGTTGCTTTCAAGTACTTTAAAACAATGTCCCCCAAAAAGCTTTTGCATAAGCTTGGAAAATATTCCAATAACAAATGAAATATATGATTTGGTAGTGATAAGGTAGATAAGACTTTCTACAAGTTGTTTATACTTAGTTTAATCCTCAAATTCATTTCCTTCTTAGATGTATGCTTTAAATTTTGTTCCATTAGAGTGGAAGGATTGCATTCATCCATGCTAAACTTGTTCAATATTTCTCTAATGTACTTGTTTTGGAAGAGGAATATATATCTGGGATGTTTGATCACTTTAATGCGCAAATAGTAGTGAAGATGTGCCAAATTTTTCATCTAAAATCATTTCTTCAATTCTTTCTTTATAGATGCACTATAATTTTCATTATTCCATGTCATCAATAGATCATCTACATATACCACAAGATAGGCAACAATGTTGCCAACTTTCGTGACAAAAAGCGTAGCACCACCAAGATTAAAGTGTTTGAAATTTAATTTCAAAATATGCCTAGCCATTTTTTCATACCAAGCTTATGGTGCTTATTTTAGGCCATGCAAAGATCTTATGGTTGAGGCATAAAAGCATTTTCTTTCATGTCTTCATTCAAGCAAGAAATTTTGACATCCATTTGAAGGACTTTCCATTCATTTTGAGTTGGCAAGTCAAAGAAAGTCTGGATGGTGGCCCATTTTTCTATGGGGAAAAGGTATCCTCATAATTGAGCCCTTCATTCTGTGCAAATCCTTTTTCCATGATCCTTGCTTTATGCTTGTCAAGTGAGCCATTTAATTTATACTTGTTATTAAAGACCCACTTGTAGCCAATTGGTTTGGTTCCAAATGGAATGTCCACCAAATTCCATGTTGCATTCTTTATGATAGAATCATACTCTTTGAGAAGCAGTTTCTTTAAATGAAGTTCATTTAAAACTATTAGACAAATTTAATTCACAATAATAAGAAACATCCATATCATCAACTAAATTAGAATCATATACATCATGTCCATTTTGTCTAGTGGAAATTCTAGTTCATGTCTTTCCAACTTCATTAGGACAAACACTTTCAAGTGTTTTAGTGAGAAATTTTGAAGGCGATTTTGAGATTATCTAGGATGCTTTATTAACTGAGATGAGGTTTCATCAATATTTAGCCTTCCAATCCTCTCAATATCAGTCAAAGTGTCTTCGTGAGCTAAAGAAGTGGTTAGAACTTCATGAGGAAGAGAGAGTGCTTCATAAGGATATTCTATAGATTGATCTAAGATATGGATATTCCATTCAAGATGTGGAATCTTGTTATCAAATTCATGAAATTTTTTTGCATGACTAAATCTATCAAAACGATGAAGTTGTTGCTCAACGTATTATCAGCCTTGAAAGATTCAAGAAAAATCACATCTCTATATAGTATAAAGTTTTTTTTTACCTCATTATAAAGATGATATGCTTTGGTGGTATCTGAGTACCCCAATAGGATACACTTTCAACTCCTTGCACCAAGTTTATTTCTTTTTTCCTTAGGAATTAAAGCATGGTAGGTGGATCCAAAGATATTGAGATGTGTTACTGAAGGAATGTGGCCATACCACATTTCATAAGGAGTCTTGTTTCTAAGAACACGAGATGGAAATATGCCTTTAACATATATTTCACATATAACTACACCATCCTAGAAGATCAGGTTTACATTTTTGAAAAACATCATTAAACAAACCATATTTAAGATAGTCTTGATCATTATTTAAATGACACCATTGTGTTGAGGATTATATGACACAATTCTTTGATGTTGTATCCCATGTTGGCGAAGATAGTTTTCAAATTCATTTGAGGTATATTAATTTCCATTATTAGTATGAATAGAGCCAATATGAGATTTTGCATCATTTTCAATCCATGCATGAAAGTTTTTGAAAGTTTCAAAAGCTTCAGATTAGATTTTCAATAAATATACCTAACGCCTCTTGGTCTAATCATTAAAAAGCATCCTCATCAAATCATAATATAAAATATATATATATATATATATATATATATTATAATAATTCCATTTGGAGAGGAAAGCATAGGGCCACAGAAATAGAATGAATCAATGCAAGGTCTCTACAAGCTCTGGAAACAAAGTCATGAAATGGTTATTTGTTATGTTTTCCCAGGATGCAAGAAATGCATTGCTTGAGTTTCCTTGGTGTAAAAATGCCTTCTCCTAATCTCAACTCAAACACACATTAGATGGAGGTGGTTACTATGCTAACCCGAGATCCATGGTGTTGTCATGGAAATGGGGCCTAAAACTTTTGACCTTTTTCAACTTCCTAACTAATTATAATGGATGAATTCCTTGTATTCATCTTGATCCAGGTGGATATTGGTGACCACCCGCCAAGTCCACTTGGAACTCCACTATTGTTTCTTTCAGCTTTTATATTTCCTTAATTGTAACACAATTTACTATTTTTAGCATTTTTTCGGGTCGTGAGCTTCCGGAGCCATTTTGAGGCCCTAAAAGAAAATTTTTTAGAATCCTGGGAGCATCATGGGTCCATGCACTAATGTTGCTCTTCCCAAAGTTGTTGTTCTCAGACAAATATTTCTAACGAGATATTATGCGCGTCAAACGGAGATCGTATGCCAAAGTTACGACCCCGGGAAGTTGATGTATCAATTTACCCAAATGGGGCCCACAATTTGGCATTTCATCTTCTAGGGTTAGGTTTATGTATGTTTAGGGTTTTCCATTGTCTCTCAACAATAAATAGGCCTTCGAGCCTCATTGTAACACAGTTCAAAGACATGTAGCCACCACATGTCTTCTAAGAGATAAGCTACCGTCGCCCTCGCCAGTTTATTTTCATTTCATTCCTGTAAAATACTGAAATATGCTTACAAAGCCATTTCTCTTTGTAAGCATATTTCAGTATTTTACAGTAATGAAATGAAAATAAACTAGCTAGGGAGATGGTAGCTTATCTCTGAGAAGAGATGTGGCGGCTACATGCCTCTGAATTTATTTATAATGAGGCTCAAAGGCCTATTTATTGTTGAGAAACAATGGAAAACCCTAAACATACAAAAACCTAACCCTAGAAGATGAAACACCAAACTATGGGCCTCGTTTGTATAAATTGATACATCAACTTCCCGGGGTCGTAACTTTGGAATATGATCTTTGTTTGACGCGCACAATATCTCGTTAGAAAGATCTATCTGGCAACTACAACTTTTGGAAGAGCAACATCAGTCCATGGACCCATGTTGCTCTAAGGTTTTCCAAAATACATCATTTAGGGTCTCAAAACGACTCTGGAAGTTCAGGACCCGAAAAAATGCTAAAAATAGTAAACTGTGCTACAATTAAGGAAATTGAAAAGTTAACATAAACAATGGTGGGGGTCCACGTGGAATTGGCGGGTGGCCACCAATATTCACCAGGATCACATTTTGTTGAGAACATTCCACTGATATATATTTTATCCCAATCCGACCTTTGGATTGAGAGATATGACCATTTAAAGGTCTAGTTAATGAGTTAGTGCCACGTTATCAATCTTCCACATGGCACCCATGTGGCACCATCATGGTACCCATGTGGCTATCCTTTTCAATTCCATGCCACTTGGCATTGGTGTACTTGCTACCACATTGTTCATGACAATCATTCCTTAACACATCGCAACTCACATGACTCTGCCGCAAAACACAAGCCATACTTAAGGATCAGCGATGTGGGTCCTTCCTATACTACGTCATCTCAAAACTAATTCCTCACTAAGAATCCTCCTCCACCAAGAACCTTTCAACTAATGATTTTTCTTCGGGATAAGCTCTCGCTGAGAACTATACTGCCAAGAAATCCTTTACCACCAAGATCCTCCTTCCATTGAGGGATTCCTCTGAGACCAATTTTTTCGGAAGATCATATCATTGAGAACTCCTCCTTTCACAAAGATGGTTGTTGTTGCATTTCTTTCGAGATGGGTTCTCATCAAGGACTATTATTAGCGATAAATACCTTGCCACCAATCCATTTCTCACGAGAGTATTTCCTGTTGGGTTGTGTTATATTCTTTCCACATAGTTAACAGGGGGTTTGAGGGGTACCCGTAACCCCACTTTATGGGGTTCGGGGTAGCGCCCTGGAAAATTTTGGTTTTGGACCCTATGTTAGGTTGGGCGGACCAACCTATGGTTTTGTGCATGATTTTCGCACATGTTTTTTGGACGCGATGGTTTTCGGTCCATGGTATTTGATGCTTCGGCATATATAAATATGTATTGTAACATTGAAAGGAACATAATGAAAAATCAAGCTGGTAGTCCCGGTTTTGGGATCCAGTGGGAAATCGCTGTGTATATGTGTTTTATATGTTATGCTCTCGCATTTTTATTTTTCCTGTGATTTAGAATTCGTATGCAGGTAATTTCTGTACGGGGTTAAAACCTACAATTGATATATTGAATGTTATGTAAATGTAGGTAAAGGAAGTTGCATGAGCTTTTATGAAACTACATAAATATTTTTGTGAGAGAGACTTGTAGATGTGTAAGAGAGTGTAGAGGCAAAAAGCGAGTTTAGGAATATTTTTCTCATTTCAATACAATGGGTCTCCTTTCTCCTTTCTTGTTGAGGAATTATGATTTTGGTGATTGCATAAGGTGTGTTTTTGCATAATATTGCTCCGAAGACATTTTATTCTTGTTCATGATATTCTAATAATATATTTGATTGTCTATTTTGATTTCTATTTGGTACATCGAGTGAGAAATTAGGGTAGGTTCTAACAATCCATGATTCCATAAGTGTAGTGGGTAAAGGTGAATGTTGTGGCATATGTATTATCCCATATGTGTTTTTATTTAAATTTGAGCCATCTTACATTATTATCCATTTGTTCAATCATTGAAGGCAATGCATTTAGGTAAACGAATGCGGGGGATCATTGATGAAACTATTGAAATATTTTCATGAGAGAGACATTCTAGTAGAGTGCAGAGTGCGTTTGTTGAAATTTAGGTGCAATACAAATCATGAAATGTGAAGGACATTTGGTGAGAATAATTAATATCTTTCTATGATTGAGACACCATAGCAAAAATATAATTGAATGCATATTATATTATTTGGAATTTATTTATATAATGAATACCATGCAAATGTAGGTAAAAGATGGTGGAGGAGAATTTATGAAACTAAACAAATAATTTTGTGAGGGAGACTCGTAGATGTGTAGGAGAGTGTAGTGTTGAAGAAAGTGTAACTAGGTTCGATATTTACAAATGTAATTTTGATCTTTGTCCTTGTCAATTAAAAGAAATATTATTTTTGTAAATTATAAAAATGAGTTTCTTGCTCATTTCATAAGTCTAGGAAAGTCCAAGAATCAAAGTCATGTATAAGGAGCTCTTTTTGAGCCTATATGTAAATGTATACTAGTCTAAAAGGTCCTCCAGGACAAGCACAAGAAGAAGTCTGCAAGCTAAATGATGAAGAAGACAGTTATGTCGACCTCAAAGAGTATATAAATGACAAGTTTCTTATAAATAAAGTCACAACGATTCACTATGACATGTCGGCTTATTTTTGGGAGACTAACCACTATATATACCCTGTCAAAGTCTACGCAAAACAAAGACACAACTCATATTCCTCTGTGATTTTCGGTGGTCCAGTATAGGTACAAGAGTTTGATATCTCTGAAATCTTCAGTGACAATCTCAGTAAGTACAGTAAAAATACCTCGCAATCTCAGAAGATCCTTTGCAATCTTTGGATGGGTATAAACTTTGTAATGCGCATTACCGGAATATAAATCTCAGATGTGTAATTACAGTAGCAGTACCTCTGTGTCTCGGTATTCTCATAATCACTGTCTCGACATATAGTAATGATCTCGGTATACTTGATGACTAAACCTCATAGTGACATACACTCTCTCAGCATAACAGTAATCACAGTCTTACTATCTCGGCATGGATGAAGAGGATCACACAGAAGCACATATGGTCTCGACATACTGTTATGAAAAGGATCACACAGAAGCACATATGGTCTCGACATACTGTTATGAAAAGGATCTCTGTAAGACACTCTCAGCATACTCTAGACATTGTTACAGTCTAGGCATCATTATAATGAGAAGGATCTTGGTTATACTACAATGACACTCGCGACATGTATTCTGGACGATGATAATCATGATCTTAATTAAGAAATAGTTTCAAGGTAATTATCTTGATAATGATATCTGTGTATCTAGATGAAACACTCTTATATGTATATCTGAGAATAAGATCTTGATGTTAAGATAAAATATCTCTATGAAGATGCAACAATGTTGTAACAATAATGTTCTCAGTGATGATAGCAATAATGAAGATCTCAATAGTGCAGTGATGATGAAGTTCTCAAGCAGCGACGAAGAAGAGGATTGAAGTCTTCGTCTTGGGGTGGATTAATAGGTCAAGGGTTTAGGTCTTGGTATTCGTCAATGGAATATCTATAAGAAGAATTTTGTGTGGGTTTTCCTCTCAAAGAGTGAGAGGTTTTGGCCCTGGAAAAAAGCCAATATCGTGTGTTCTTGTCTCTTTTGTTTTTGGTAACTATTTGATGAACTAAGAAGACACACTCTAATAATAAGAGAATATTGCACTAATAAGAAAAGTTAAAGAATCTCACAAATAGTTATCATGACGAGAAGAATCTCATCAACTTCATTTGCCCTAGATTCTTCAACATGGTATCGGAGCTAAGGTTCATAAGTCAAAGGAAGGGCAACAAAGAGACATACAAGGATCAATCTTCAAGGGAATCAAAGCAAGTTGAAGGGTTTTGTCAAGATTGAAGGGTCAAGGCTACACCAAGAAGTCTACAACAAAAGGTACTTGTGTCTCCACACCCATCATCAAAAGGCCACCAAGACCCTCATCAAGATGTTTACATAGCAAGGTAACTCAAAGGATCTCAAAATCAAAGATCACCTCATCTTGAAACAGGTTGAAACCCTAGCAGCAATCTTGATCTACACTACTAAAGAAGGCAAAGCATATTGAAGTAGAAAAATCATTGTCATTATATTCAAGGTTATAAAAGCAAGGATCATTTCCTTTCCCTAGAAGAAGATCATCCAAGGAAGCAACAGATCATCCTCATAAAAAAGGAGCAACCTTTTCCATTGAAGAAATGCTTTCCATCAAAGAGAATATCATCCAAAAGGAAACTCCAATACATCTTCTCCAACCAACATCAAAGTGATCAAGTAGAAGAGTTCATCTTAGCTTGTCAAGTAAGTATATTTCATTTCTATAACCAAGTTTGACTTCATGATTGCAAGGAGATCTATGGGTTGAATGGGTCATCAAAAGTCCTTGCATGAAATAAGGAGGATTGTCATAATCCTCATAGATAAACGAATTCAGTGAACATATCAAAGAAAAAGGTCTGCTTTGAATTCATGAGAAGGAAATATTAAACAAGAAAGGAAACATGAAAGAGATATGTGATCTCTATGAAAGAAGGTTACCTCATTTGACAATTTGTGATCTCTATGCTAGATAGAGAAAGACAAGTTGCAGGCAAAAGTGTTGAAGGTTAAAGAACTCAAACATTTGTAGAAAGAAAAGGAAGTTTGGAAGAAAGCTCACATCACTAGAAAGATGGAGGGAGCTGAAGAAAAGGGCCAAGGAAATAGGGAGAAACAAACCTCCACTACGATTAAGATGGCCTCCCTCACAAAAGAGGTTCTATCATAAGCTCCTAAATATTGTATTATAGATATGCCCAAGACAATAAGATGCATTGTGGCATCATGGAAGCATTAGAAACAAGAGCTTGTGACATCACCATGGGAATCATGAAGAACAAAATCAATGACAAACAAAACATGAATGATATAACTCATGGGAACCTCAGTGGACATTTAAGGAAAGAGTCATCTAGGACAATGCTCCTCATACATCAAGTCGAAAAGGAAACATCTTCCAGTTGGGGATATACAAGATCCTCAAAATTCTCTAATGGAATCCTCATCGGAGGGTTCACTAATCTAGAGAGGAAGTAAGTGTTTCAACATGAACTCCAACTTATGGAATCCATGAGATGATGATGTGATGACATGAAGCAGATCAAGGGATTGAAGATCTTTTCAATCAAGGAAGTTGTTGGAAGAAGCCTTGATGACCTGAAGGTGAAATGAGGTATGTAAGCGTGTATTTAATTTTATAATGTTATGTCGTATGGTTGCAGGTAATATAGATCATCATTTCTCTCTTAAGAAGCATGATCAAGGGAAAATGATCTCCTCCTTTGAAAGGATGAAGAAATGCATAAGTCACACTAGAAATGCGTAAGTCACACTAGATGAAATCAACATAATATGTCTTCATATAAAGTATGAGATGGTTGACTATGATTACAAAACTCTGATTAGAAACCCCTGAGAATAGAAGGTGTGAGGAAGGAAGAGATAATGAAATATGCAACCCTAATAAAGGCAATCAACATCCAATAGACTAAGAAGAATTAACTAGGAAATCTCCTGGAATTATATGAAGACTCTGATGGAAAAGATGAAGACCCTTAACAATGGATATCTTTGGGAGATGTGTCAACATGTATGGAGGATGCTGATACCTACATAAATATGTCATGATGAAGAGCCATCTAGTAAGGTACAATTTGATTTGATGATATGTTTTGATTTCTTGAATAAAATATGGATAATTTCATGTATGGCTACTTACAAGTACAACTAGAATTCATGTGATGGATGGAAGAAGCATGATTCTCTTGGAGGATGTGTATGGCATCCAAGACAATAGTAGGCAAGAGGACCGATATTTTTTTAGGGTTGGGAACCCAAGAGAAGAATAATCCTAGAAGGGCATACTCAGTGAACACCCGAGTGGGTATGTACCTTGAGAGACAATGATGAAGGTGTCTATAGTCATTAGTCTCACCAACATTGTGCTCTGATATAATGAGAGATAGATTTGTCAGTCAAGGCCTTGTTGCGGAAACAATGTTGGTTACTATGATGCTATACAAATGGGTTACCAATTTGACTATTGTTATGAGAAATTCTTCAGATTGAGAATGACCAAGTACCATTATAAATACCTCCCTAGTTAAGAGGGAGTGTTGAATAAAGTGTAACTAGGTTCGGTATTTACAAATGTAATTTTGATCTTTTTACTTATCAAGAAAAAGAAATATTACTTTTGTAAATTATAAAAATGACTTTCTTGCTCATTTCATAAGTCTAGGAAAGTCCAAGAATCAAAGTCATGTAGAAGGAGCTCTTGTTGAGCCTATGTGTAAATGTATACTAGTCTAAAAGGTCCTCTAAGACAAACACAATCCTCCAAAACAAGCACAAGAATAAGTATGCAAGCTAAACGATGAAGAAGATAGTCATGTCGGCCTCAAAGCATATATAAATGACAAGTCAACTCATAAATAAAGTCACAATGGTTCACTATGACATGTCAGATAATTTTTGGGAGACTAACCACTATATATACCCCATCAAAGTTTGCGCAGAACAAAGACACATAACTCATATTCATATGTGATTTTTCGTGGTGCAATACAGTTATAGGAGCTCAGATATCTCTGAAATATTCGGTGACAATCTCATTGAGTAAGTACAGTAAAAAGACCTTGCAATCTTAGAAGATCATCTGCAATCTTCAGATGGGTATAAACTATGTAATCCACATTACTGTAATATAGATCTCGGATGGGTAATTACAGTTGTAGTACCTCTGTGTCTTGGTATTCTCATAATCACTGTCTCAGCATACAATAATGACCTCGATATACTTGATGAGTAAACCTCACAGTGACATACACTGTCTCAGCATAATAGTAATCATAGCCTTACTGTCTCGACATGGATGAAGAGGATCACATAGAAGCACATACGATCTTGACATACATGTTATGAAAAGGATCTCTGTAAAACACTTTCGGCATACTCTAGACACTGTTACAGTCTAGGCATCGTTATAATGAGAAGGATTATGGTTATACTACAATGACACTCTCGACATGTATTTTGGATGATGATAATCATGATCTCAGTCATGATCTTAATGAAGAAATAGTTTCAAGGTCATTATATTGATAATGATATCCGTGTATCTAGATGCAACATTCTTATATGTATCTCAGTATAAGATCTCAATGTTAAGATAAAAGATCTCTATGAATATGCAACAGTGTTGTAACAATAATGTTCTCAATGATGGCAACAGTAATGAAGATCCTAGTAGTGCAGTGATGATGAAGATCTCAAGCAGTGACAAAGAAGAGGATTGATGTCTTGGTCTTGGAGTGGCTTAATAGGTCAAGGGTTCAGGTCTTGGTATTCGTCAATTGCAATCTCTATAAGAAGAATTTTGTGCGTGTTTTCCTCTTAAAGAGTGAGAGGTTTTGGCCTTGGCAGAAAGCCAACATCGTGTGTTCTTATCTCTTTTGTTTTTGGTAACTATTTGATGAACTAAGAAGACACACTCTAATAATAAGAGAAGAATGCACTAATAAGAAAAGTTAAAGAACCTCACAAATAATTATCATGATAAGAATAATCTCATCAACTTCATTTTCCTTAGGTTCTTCAACATGTAGAACTAGAAAGCAAGTTCAAGGATATCTTCTCATTTCAATACAATGGTTCTTGTTTGTCCTTTCTTATTACGGACTTACAATTTTTGGTGATTGCATAAGATGTACTTGTGCATAATATTGCTCAAAATCCATTTTGCTTTCATTTATGATATTCTCATAAAATATTTAAGTGTTTATTTTGATTTCTATTTGGTATATTGAGTGAGAAATTAGGGTAGGTCCTAACAACCCATGATTCCATAGGTGTAATGGGAAAATTTGGATGTTGTGGGATATGTATGGTCTGATATGTGTTTTTATTTAAAGTTGAGCCATATTACATTATAGCCATTTGTTTAGTTATTCAATGTAAGTAAAAGAATGTGGGTGATCACTAATAAAGCTATTGAAATATTTTCACGAGAGAGACATTGTAGTAGACTGCAAAGGAAAAGGTGGAGGTCAGTTTTATTTTGGTGCAAAATTCATATATGATATATGCTATGTTATCTTTCTTGTTGCAAATAATATAATTTTCTCCATCCTTATTGGGTATTTATGGTTTTTGGTGTTTGCATAAGATGTACTTCATAGTGTGTAAGATCACTCATAAGATTTTTAGTCTGCTTTTAAGATTCTCATAAGATACTTTGATATTTGTTTCATATTTCTCATAATATTCCATGTGCATTTAATACTTTTTAGAATATTTTCTAGTATCTATTTAATACTTATTTATTTTTTGGTTTGCAGGCCCCCCTTTGTTCGCCATGGATGATTTTTATAGCTGTAGTGCAAATTCCATATCTTATTTGAGTTTTTATGTTTTGTTTTTGTTATTTTCATTGTATTTTTTTATTATTGGTAATTTATGTTTCTATTTTTTTTTAATATGTTGTGGCTCTTATATCTTTGTATTTTCATTATATTTTTCTATTGTTGTTTTTTTAATGTTGTGGTTCTTATATCATTGTATTTGTGAGCATGGCCATGCTAACTTATGGTTTGGTATTTTTTTTGTGTCCTTTAAGCTTATTTTCTTTTGTTCATATTTTTTCTTGGATTCAATGGGTGGAGGAATTATGGAAGACCTTGACAACTCATAATGTGGGTTTAGGGTTGATGCGGAGTCTACAAGTGTTGTGGGCAAAGGCAAATGAGGTATGTATGGAATACTTTATTTGTTTATGGGGAAATGTGAAAGAGGTATGTATGGGGGTACTTGTTTGTTACTAAATTATATGGTTTCATGCACATTTTAATTGAACTCATTTGTTGTTTCATCATTATATCATGTATGCTTGTTGAAATTTAGTTTAATACTAATAAGGAAATGTGAAGGAATCTTAGTGAAACTACTAAATATATCTTTGATGTGAGACACCATAACAAAGGTGTGATTAAATGCAAATTATATTATTTTAGTTTTATTTATACAATGAATGATATGCGAATGTAGCTAAAGGAAGGTGGAGGAGCATTGATAAAACAACTGAAATATTTTTGTGTGAGAGACTCACAAATGTCTAGGAATCTACAAGTGTAGTGGGTAAAGGCGAATGAGGTATATATGGGGAAATTTAATTGGTTAATGGAAAAGACAAAAGAGTAAAGAGGTATGTATGAGGGAACTTATTTGTTCCTAAATTATATGGTTTTGATTCCCATTTTAATTCAACTCTTTTGTTGATTCATAATTATGTAATTTGTGTTTGTTGAAATTTAGATGCAATACAGATCAAGAAAGGTGAAGGACCACTGGTGAAACTATTGAATATCTTTTTGTGATGTGAGGCACTATAGAAAAAGTATAATTGATTTCATACTATATTGTTTGGGATTTATTTATATAATGAATACTATGCAAATGTGCAGAATTTCCACGAAATTATTCAATTGCTATGATGAACAATTTGAAACTTTCTTTTCACCAAGCACAAAATTTCTCCACAAGAGAATAAGAAACCAAAAAAACGCAGAGATAAAGAACACAATCACATAGGAACATAATAATGATTTTGTTGTAGTATTCTTTATTGATAGAGACTGAGCAATCTAATTTCTTACAAGGCAAACAATGACCTAGATAACACACTTGTCCTCACTATTCTAGTAGGACACACCTTGAAAACACTTGACCTCTGCTCACCTACTTCCTTGCGCTGAGATATGCCCGATTTCCTTGCACACAGGCCACCTATTTCCTAGTGCAAGAGGCTCCCTATTACTTAGGGATAAACTCCTATTTCCTAGTGCAAATCTACAACAAGGAAGCTCTCTACAATACTATGTACCAATTCCTCTAATGCGCACTCACAACAAGAACTCTACTCACACACAAATATGCGTATACAAGAATTATTAAAATGGTGCCTTCTACCTCCTTTTATCAATTCGATCTATGCTATATTTGGAAAGTACAATTTTAGTACACAAGTTGTGATTGACTGATTAAGTAAGACAACTGCTAGTGTAACTTGTCCTTGCTTCAATCAAGACTGAAGCTCTCTAACTCTTTCTCTTATAAATATGAACTACTTGTTAGAAGTTCGTTTAACTGCTCCTCTAACTCCATGCATGAGATTCCAATCTCCATGAACTTATCCATGGTAAAATAAACATTGATTGTGGTCCTTTTTGACTAAGGCTCAAGTCAAGAAGACCTTTACTCGATACAATTTTCAACACTCCCTCTTAGTGAGGAAGGTGCTTCCAGAAGAACCTCGTCCAATTGGATCTGTCTTCATCACTACCACATTATTTGTTGCTGTAGTTTCTCCCTCTAAACTAGAAGACTTCCCTATTTCCTTTTGCAGAATCTGATTTGAAGACTTGTTATTTCCAACCATGCTCTGCGAGTCTATCACCTCATTCATAAGTGCCATGTACCCCATTTAACTCTATGGATACTTACTTTGGCTAAAGGTGGTACTAGGAGATACAACTCTCTTTTTATTCTCCCCAAACAAATCTTCTGCCCACTTGGCTCAAACTATCCCTATATTGGGATTCACTGATTGAGTGGCTGCCTCCACTCGCCTCGGGCTAAGCTCCCCATCATCCTGTTGTTCAGCCCATTTCAAACTAGTTGGGACTCAAACTAAGATATCGGTTGAGGCTCCATCTTGAGAGCTCTATCCTTCTCTCTCTCAACCTTTTTATTATGCGCAATTCCTACCTTGCTGCTCAACGCTGCACCTGTCTCTACCTATAGTAGGTACTGGTTTTTATTCCTTACACCTATCTACTTCTTACTTCTAGAAGCTAAATGTTGGAGGTAAGCCTTACCTCTATTGAAGATGACATCATATCCCTTGTCCTCGAGGGTAGATACTGAGACAATATTCTTCTTCAAGCATGGAACATAGAGAACATCTTTGAGATGGAGTGTGCTCCCATACTCTCTCTCAAAGCTAATAGTACCAAATCCCCTAGATGCATACTTTCCATCATCTCCAAGATCAATATGAAACTCCATGTCGTCCTACTTCAGATGTCTAAAATACTTCTTGTTCCCGATCATATGGAAGGATGATCCAGAATAAATACACCATGTGTTGCTCTTTATTGAGCTTTCCATGCAACCTACCATTGAGAAATATTTCTCGAATTGAGAAGCAAACCCATATACCTTAGCTGATGCATCCACATGATTCTTTCTAAACCTATTATTCCTCTTTGGATACTTAGTGGCATAGTACCCAAATTTATGGCAATGGAAGCACTTGATCTTGCTCATATCCTTCTTCTTCTTCTCACCATTTTGATTGGACTTAACATCTCCTTGGCCCTTCTTGCCCTTGGATTTACCTTTACTTGTTAGGTAAAATTTCTCTTCCAATGCAAGAGCTTCTCTACCATCTCTTGTCCTTATCTGGATTTCTTCTTGAACATAGTCAATTCATAACCTTTCTCAACTAGGAAAATTATCTCGACCACTGAAAACATCCTGGAAACTATGCTAAGACTTATGGAGTCCTAGAAACACAAGTATCACAAGGTCACTGTCTACTATAGCCACGCCCACACCACCAAGCTCATCTCGAATCTGAGTGAACTTTGAAAGATATGTGATGATGTGATCATCTTTGCTCATTTGGTTACTTATTCACTTCTCTTTGAGAGTAAACTTCCTAACATCACTAGAAGCTTGGAACAAATATAATATGGCATTAAAAATCTCATATGCTATCTTTTTTGATGATATTTGATAACTTGGGATGTACTCCAAATCCTAGGGTTTGGGGTTTGGAGGTTGGAGCACCACAATAGGGCTTGTGGGCTTGAAACCAACAGTGTGGGATTTTCACCCAAGCTGGTTGGTGTAAATCCATGATGATTTGTTTGGACATGTGATGGATGGAGATGATAGAGGATGTTGAGAGGAATCCAACGCAATGAAAATCATCAAATTCCTAGTTGTCTACGATGAATTATGAATTTTTTAATGGAGTTGTGGGTTAATGTGGCACCTAATCGAGGTCATATTGGCATTTAGGAGTGCCACAAGTCATGATTTTGAAACCACGTGAGTTTGTATATATAGGAGTGACGTTGGAGGTCATTCCTCACTCTTCCAAGTGCAACCTTTTGTAGGAGAAACACTTTATGTGGCTGCCACAACACAAAGGAAGAAGGCCAACATCATAATTAGGAGCAAGTTTAAGGTCTATTTTTATCGGTATGATAGGGACAAGGTTGTTTGGGCTAGTTGGAGGGGGCCGTAATCCCTAATTCCTATAGAAGACCCTTGGTACATGTAGTGTAGGACAAAAAATATACAAAGGAGGGAAGCTGCAATGGATTTGAGGACTATTGCGAAAGTTGAAAGGGCTAACGTAGAGCTATAGGAAGCCCTAACTAGGTTGTAGGACTACAACAATGCACCAGCTCATGTGAAGGTATTTTCTCTTGTCAAATTGTTGGTCCCAATTTGGATAGTCGGATGGTAGATGTTTTGTAGCCTGTGGGAGCCAAGGTGGAAGGGTTGATTTGGGAAATTAGTAGCCCTAAATAGGAGAAGATTCTACAGTGGATTGGTGTTTGGATTGGACACTTAGTGGTCGGTGGAGGGAAACAAGAAAGTGCCCAAAGTAGCCCTAGAACATTTGGACAAGAAAGACATTGGACAAATGTGTGCTGGGTGAAGAGTTTATGGCCTATGTGGCACTTTGATGGACTAAAGTGATCATGAGGAGAGGAATTTTTTTGCTCGGGTATTGTAGAACCTAGAGGAGCATATTGGATCAACCAAAGTTCATTGTAGCAGAAGAGATGTGAAGCAGTGATAGTAGGAAACCATCTTGGAGTATCTATGTGTTGTTCCTTGATGGACTAAGGAGCATCTAGAGAGCAAAAGGACCAACATGTTATAGGGTATGACAAAGCAGCTGTGAGGTGACATGCATCAGCTAGACCACATGCTATCTTGTATTTTTATTCTTGTACTTGTGGATATTTGAGGGCCATTATCCCTAGTACGGGAGCCCTAAACTGTTGTATTATTCAGTTGGATTATTATAACGAAGATTGGGTTATTGTATGTACTTGTGTAAAAATTTATGTATATTTTGTGCACTAGTAGATTTACTGTTGTTTACATTCTGCCGTGCAAATTAGCTTCATTGTGATTCTTGGTTTGGTAGTGTTAGTGATTTAAGATTCTATCCTAGACACTAGGATCATAGAAAAACAACGTGGTTTTAGAATGTGCCTGAGCTACTTTGAGGGACAGTGAATTAGAGAGTGCACAATGAAGTACAAATTAAGAGGGAGTTGGTCACATTTTAGGTGAAGGGATCACTACAATGTCGAAGTTGTAGGTTGGTCCTCCGGTATGAGGACAGGTTGGAAGGGTTGTCCTATAGTCCATGGAAGGGAAGGATCAAGTTGGTCTTGCAGGTCAATAGGATCTGGGAATTCACTAAGAAAGCCATCAAGATGCCGACTGATGCTAAGGAGATATAAGTGTATGAGGAATTGGATACGAAGACGAGATTGATCATCCTAGATGGTGTGAAGGACTCGTAATATCTCATTTGTCCAGGAAGAACACTGCACATGAGATGTGGATAGCTCTTCAGAATTTGTTCCAGAATAAGAACGAGAACCGAGTGTTGGTATTGGAGGATAAGTTGAATTCCACCAAGAGGATGCTTGGTGAAGATGTGACTTCGTATCTAACGAGGTTGTCTTAGGTCAAAGATGAGCTTGCAACCATCGGTGTGACTATTTTAGATTCTAATATGGTGAGGATTGCTTTGAAAAGGTTCATCGAGGAATGGAAACCCTTCATCAAGGGGATTGTTGCTAGAGAGAAGTTTCTAAACTGTAATAGGCTATGGGATGACTTCATTCAAGAGGATTTGCAAGATGAGGATCTTAATCCAAAGAAGAGGGCTTTAGATGATGATGTGGCACTTGTAACACGAATGAAAGGTAAGAAGAAGAAGGACTTGAATAAGATCAAGTGTTTTAACTGTGGCGAGATGGGTCATTTTTCGTTGAGATGTCCAATGAAGAAGAAGATGAGAGATGATGAGAAGAAGAAAGGGAAGTAGGTCACCAGTGTTGCCACTTCTGCGGAGATAGATGCTCTCACCAGGAGATTGGAGGAGGAGGAATTTACCTTGATCTCTCATTTCTTGTAGGGTACCATCGATGAGGTTGCATGGTATGTGGATAGTGGTGTGTCGAAAAATATGACAGGGTCAAAGGAAGTATTTGAGAATCTAGTTGAGTGGGACTCGAAGTTTCACATTGTGTTGGGTGACAAGAGTCAAAAGGAGATCTGAGGATTGGGAGCTGTGCCATTCATGATGGAGTTAAGAAAGGTGATGCGAGCCCAAGATGTATGGTTTGTACTAGGACTAAAATATAGCATGATATCTGTCTTAGCGATCGAGCATAAGGGGTTTGAGGTCTTGTTCGAGAATGGGAAGGAAAGACTCAAGCCCAAAGGCTTTAGCTTCACATGTGTTGCGATTGGAGTTAAAGAGCATGGTTTATACAAGCTAATGGGCAAGCTTATGGATCATGGGAAGAAGAAGCAAGAGGAGCAGGTGTAGGTTCTAGAGAAGCAGGTGCAGGTGCAGACTTTAGAGGAGAAGGTATATGTTCTAAAGGCTCAGAGGGAGTCTATTTCTAAAGAGAGTTTGCAAATTCAGAGGGAGAATTTGCAGCCCAAGAAGAGCGCGTGGTAAGTGGGGAGCAAGGGTAATTACACAACTTCCAAAAAGGAATCATGGAGGGATTGGAAAATGATTCAAGAGAAGAAGAAGAAACAAGATGCTTCTAGTGACAACGACATTTCTGAGAGAGGCGTAGTTCATGCTAGAGGGATTGTTGCAGTGGTGAGTGCCAAGAGTTGGGAAAGTGTTGCGAGTAGTGATGATGATTATGAGCTACTTCCTAGTCTTGGAAGTACCACCCTTGCTAAGAGGGAGTGTTGATTTTTGATATCTTGGGAGGTACTCCAAGCCCTAGGGTTCGGGGTTTGGACGTTGGAGTACCACTGTAGGGCATTGTGGGCTTGCAACCCAAGGTGTGGGCTTAGCACCCAAGCTGGTGGGTGTAAATACATGATGCTTGTTTTGGACATGTGAAGGATGGAGATGATAGAGGACGTTGAGAGGAATCCAACGCAATGAAAATCACCGAATTCCTAGTTGTCTACGATGATTTATGATTTTTTTAATGGAGTTGTGGGTTAATGTGGCACCTAATGGAGGTCAACTTGACATTTTTGAGTGCCACAAGTCATGTTTTGACACCATATGAGTTTGTATATATAGGAGTGACGTTGGAGGTCATTCCTCACTCATCCAAGTGCAATGATTGGTAGGAGAAACACCTTTTGTGGTAGCCACATATCAAAGGGAGAAGGCCAAACTCACGAGGAGCAAGTTTAAGGTCTATTTTTGTGGGTTTGACAGGGAATAGGAGCAATGGAAGCAATACGAGGTTGAACATGTCTATTTTGGTGCAGGTAAGGATGGTTTACTTCATTGTTTTGTAGGTCGTAGGCTCTGTAGTAATCATAGAGGTAACACAGGGTTGTTTGGACTAGTTGGAGGGGGCCATAAGGCCTAATTCCTACAATAGACCTTTGGTACAGGAAGCGTAGGAAAAGAAATCTACAAAGGAGGAAGCCAAAATGGATTTGAGGACCATTGTAGAGGTTGAAAGGGATGATGTAGAGCTATAGGAAGCGATAACCAGGTTGCAGGACTACAACAATGTACCAAATCATGTGAAGGTATGTTCTCATGTCAAATTGTTGGTCCTAGTTTGGATAGTTGGATGGTAGATGTTTCGTAGCCTATGGGAGCCAAGGTGGAAGGGTTTGATTTGGGAAATCAATATCCCTAAGTAGGAGAACATCCTACAGTGGATTGGTGTTTGGATTGGACACTTAGTGGTTGGTGGAGGGAAACATGAAAGTGTCTAGAGTAGCCTTAGAACATATGGATAATAAGGACATTGGACAACTATGTGTTGGGTGAAGAGTTGATGGCCTATGTGGCACATTGATGGACTAAAGTGACCACTAGGAGAGACAATTTGGTGCTCAGGTATTGGCTAGCCTAGAGGAGTATATTGGATCAACAAAAGTTCATTGTAGCAGAAGAGACTGCAACAATGATAGTAGAAAACCCTCCTGGAGTCTCTATGTGTTGTTCATTGATGGACTAAGGATCATCTAGTGAGCAGAAGGACCAACAGGTTATAAGGGTTTTCTTAGTTGATTTTCCCAAGAAAATTATTATGTTCATGTGTGATTGTGTTCTTCATCTCTGTGATTATTCTACTACTTATTCTATCGTGGAGAAATTTTGTGTCTTGATGAAAATAACTCAATTTCAGATTGTTTATCATAGCAACTACGTAATTTTGTGGATTTCATGCCCATTTTAATTGAACTCATTTGTTGCTTAATCATTATATCATGTGTGTTTGTTTAAATTTAAATGCAAAAGAAATCAAGAAATGTGAAGGACCACTGGTGAAACTACTAAATATATTTCTGTGATGTGAGACACCATAGCAAAGGTATAATTGAGTGCATATTTTATTATTTTAGATTTTTTATATAACAAATGCTATTAAAATGTAGGTAAAGTAAGCTGCAGGAGCATTGATGAAACTACAAAAATATTTTTGTGAGAGATATTTGCAGATATGTAGGAGAGTGTAGAGTCAGAGAATGAGTTCAATTAGAATATCTCCTCATTTCAATACAATGGTTCTCCTTTCTCCTTTCTAATTGAGAAATTATGATTTTCGGTGACTACATAAGATGTACTTTTGCATAATATTTTCGAGAATATATTTTGTTTCATTCATGATATTCTCATAATATATTTAAGTGTTTATTTTGATTTCTATTTGGTACTATATTGATTGAGAAATTATGGTAGGTGCTAACAACCCATGATTCCATAGGTGTAGTGGGTAAAGGTGAATGTTGTGGCATACGTATGGTCCCATATGTGTTTTTATTTAAATTTGAGCCATCTTACATTATTAGCCATTTGTTTAATCATTGAATGCAATGTTGTAGGTAAAGGAATGCGGGGATCACTGATGAAACTATTGAAATAATTTCATGAGAGACATTAGAGTGCAAAGGCAAAGGAGGAGGTTAGTTTTCTCTTGGTGTGAAGTTCATGTATGATATGCTATATAATATTTCGTGTTGCAAATACTACAGTTTTCTCCCTCCTTATTTAGGATTTATGATTTTTGGTGATTGCATAAGATGTACTTTTTAGTGCATAAGATTATTCATAAGATATTTAGTTTGTATTTCAGCTTCTCAAAAGATATTACGATATTTGTTTCATATTTCTCATAATATTCATGTGTACTTAATATTTTTTAGTCTCCATTTAATACTTATTTATCTTTTGGTGTGCAAGGTCCCCTTGGTTGGTCATGGATGTTTTTGCAGTTGCAGTGCATACTCTATCTCTTATTAGAGTTTTTATGTTTTACATTTGTTATTTTTGTTGTATTTTTCTATTGTTGGTTATTTTTGTTTCTTTTGTTGTTTTATTTTGTTTTCTAAATGTTGTGGCTCTTATATCTTTGTATTTTTTAGCATGGCCATGTTAACTTATGGTTTTGGTATTTTGTTTTTCTTGTATGTTTTTTGAGCTTATTTAATTTTCTACACACACACAAACACACACACACACACACATATTGGATTCAATGTATGGGGAAATTAAGGAAGAACTTAACAACCCATTGTGTGGGTTTAGGGCTTATGCAAAGTCTACTAGTGTAGTGGGAAAATGTGAATGAGGTATATATGGAGTAATTTACTTGTTTATGGGGAAAGTCGAAAGGGGTATGTATGGGGGAACATACTTGTTTATTACTAAATTATATGGTTTCATGCCCATTTTAATTGAAATCATTTGTGACTTCATCTTTATATCATGTATATTTGTTAACTGTCGAATATATTTTTCTAATATGAAGCACCATAACAAAGGAATAATTGAATGAATATTATATTATTTGGGATTTGTTTATATAATGAGTGCTATGAAAATGTAGGTAAAGGAAGGTGGAGGAGCATTGATAAAATTATTGAAATATTTTGGTGTGAGAGACTTGTAGATGTGTAGGAGCCCACAAGTGTAGTGGGCAAAGGCAAATCAGGTATGTAATGGGGAAATTTACTTGTTTATAGGAAAAGGAGAAAAAGTTATGTATGAGGGATCAAATTTGTTTGCCACTAAATTATATGGTTTTGATGCCCATTTTAATCTAACTCATTTGTTGTTTCATTATTATATCATGCACGCTTGTTGAAATTTAAATCAAGACAGGTGAAGGACCACTAGTGAAACTATTTAATATCTTTCTATGATATGAGACACCATAGAAAAGCTATAATTGAGTGCAAATTATATTATTTGGGATTTTTTTATATAACGAATGCTATGCAAATGTAGGTAAAGGAAGTTGGGGGAGAATTGATGAAACTACATAAATATTTTTGTGAAAGATAGCTATAGATGTGAAGGAAAGTGTAGAGCGAGAAAATGAGTTTAGAAATATCTTCTCATTTCAATACAATGGTTCTTCTTTCTCCTTTCTAGTTGATAAATTATGATTTTTGGTGATTACATAAGATGTACTTTTATATAATATTGCCAAGAAGACATTTTGTTTCGTTCATGATATTATCATAATATATTTAAGTGTCTATTTGATTTCTATTTGATGCACTAATTGAGAAATTATGGTAGGTGCTAACAATCCATGATTCCATAGGTGTAGTGGATAAAGGTGAATGTTGTGGCGTAAGTATGGTCCCGTATGTGTTTTTATTTAAATTTGAGCAATATTAAATTACTAACAATTTGTTTAATCATTAAATGCAATGTTGCAGGTAAAAGAATGTGAGGGATCATTGATGAACTATTGAAATAATTTCATGAGAGAGACATTACAATAGAGTGCAAAGGCAAAGGAGGAGCTCGATTTTTTTTTGGTGTGAAATTCATGTATGATATGCTATGTAATATTTCGTGTTGCAAATACTATAGTTTTCTCTCTCATTTAGGATTTATGAATTTTGGTGTTTGCATAAGATGTACTTTTTAGTGCATAAGATTACTCATAATATTTTTAGTCTGCATTTCAGAATCTCATAAGATATTTTGATATTTGTTTCATATTTCTCATAATATTTCATGTGTATTTAATATTTTTTAGAATATTTTCCAGTCTCTATTTAATTCTTATTTATTTTTTGGTGTGCAGGGTCTCCTTGGTTGGTCATGAATTCTTTCTGTAGTTGCTCGACATACTCTATCTCTTATTTGAGTTTTTATGTTTTACTTTTGTTATTTTCATTGTATTTTTCTATTTTTGGTCATTTTTGGTTTTTATGTTTTTTTCTTTTCTTTTTTGTTTTAATGTTGTGGCTATTATATGTATTTTTGAGCATGGCCATGCTAACTTATGGTTGGGTATTTTGTTTTTCTTGTGTGTTTTTGGAGCTTATTTTTTTTGTTAATATATTTTTTTTGGTGGGGAAATTAAAGAAGAACTTAACAACCCATTGTTTGGGTTTAAGGCTTATGCAGAGTCAACAAGTGTATTGGGCAAATGCGAATGAGGTATTATGGAGGCATTTAATTGTTTATGGGGAAAGGAGAAAGAGGTATGCTGGGGGGAACATACTTGTTTGTCACTAAATTATATGGTTTTTTGCCCATTTTAATTGAACTCATTTATTGCTTCATCTTTATATCATGTTTGTTTGTTGAGGTTTTGCACAATACAGATCCATAAAGGTGAAGGACCACAAGGATAACTGCGGAATATATTTGTCTGATGTGAGAGACCATTGCAAAGGTATAATTGAATCCATATTATGTTATTTGAGATTTGTTTATATAATGAGTGCTATGCAAATGTAGGTAAAGGAAGGTGGATGAGCATTGATCAAATGAATGAAATATTTTGGTGTGAGAGACATGCGTATATGTAGGAGCCCATAAGTGTAGTGGGAAAATGCGAATGAGGTATGTATGGTGAAATTTACTTGTTTATGGGCAAAGACGAAAGAGGTATGTATGAGGGACCAAACTTGTTTGTTACTAAATTATATGGTTTTGATGCCCATTTTAATCTAGCTCATTTGTTAATTCATTGTAATATCATGCACGTTTGTTGAAATTTAAATGCAAAAGAAATTAAGAGAGGTGAAGAACCACTCGTGAAACTACTAAATATCTTTTTGTGATGTGAGACACCATAGAAAATGTATAATTGAGTGCATATTATATTTTTTGGTATTTTTTATATAACGAATTATATGAAAATGTAGTTAAAGGAAGTTGGAGGAGCATTGATGAAACTGCATAAATATTTTTGTGAGACATACTTGCAGATGTGTAGGAGAGTGTAGAGTTAGAAAGTGAGTTCAATAATATCTTCTCATTTCAATACAATGGTTCTCCTTTGTCCTTTCTAGTTGAGAAATTACGATATTTGGTGATTACATAAGATGTACTTTTGCATAATATTGTCGAGAAAACTTTTTTTTTTTTTTCCATTCATGATATTCTCATATTATATTTAAGTGTTTATTTTGATTTCTATTTGGTACATTGATTGCGAAACTATCGTAGGTGCTAACAACCCATGATTCCATAGGTGTAGTTCGTAAAGGTGAATGTTGTGGTATAATTATGGTCCCATATGTGTTTTTATTTAAATTTGAATCATATTACATTATTATCCATTTGTTTAATCATTGAATGCAATGTTGTAGGTAAATGAGTGTGGGGGATCACTGATGAAACTACTGAAATAATTTCATGAGAGAGACATTATTGTGGAGTGCAGAGGAAAAGGAGGAGGTCAGTTTTCTTTTGGTGTAAAATTCATGTATGATATGCTATGCAATCTTTTGTGTTGCAAATATTATAGTTTTCTCTCTCCTTATTCAAGATTTATGATTTTTGGTGTTTGCATAATATGTACTTTTTAGTGCATAGGATTACTCATAAAATTTTGAGTTTGTATTTCAGATTGTCATAAGATATTTTGGTATTTGTTTTATATTTCTCATAATATTTCATGTGTACTTAATATCTTTTAGAATATTTCCCAGTCTCTATTTACTATTTATTTATTTTTTGGTGTGTAGGGTCTCCTTGGTTGGTCTAGATGCTTTTTGTAGTTGATGGGCAAACTTGATCTCTTATTTGAGTTTTTATGTTTTAATTTTTCTATTTTCATTGTATTATCTTATTGTTGGTAAATTTTGTTTCTTATGTTGTTTTATTTTGTTTTTTAAATGTTGTGGCTCTTATATTTTTGTATTTTTGGGCATGGCCATGTTAACGTATGGTTTGGTATTTTGTTTTTCTTGTGTGTTTTTTGAGCTTATTTTCTTTTGTTCACACACACACACACACACACATATATTGGATTCAATGGGTGGAGAAATTAAGGAAGAACTTAACAAGCCATTGTGTGGGTTTAAGGCTTATGCGGAGTCTACAAGTGTAGTGGGCAAAAGTAGGTATGGAGGAGTTTACTTGTTTATGGGGAAAGATGAAAGAGGTATGTATGGGGGAACATACTTGTTTGTTAGTAAATTATATGGTTTCGGGCCCATTTAATTGAACTCATTTGTTGCTTCATTTTTATATCATTTATGTTTATTGACATTTTGTGCAATACAGATCCAAAAAGGTGAAGGTCCATCAGGAAAATTGCCAAATATATTTGTCTGATGTGAGGGACCATAGCAAAGGTATAATTGAATGCATATTATATTATTTGGGATTTGTTTATATAATGATAGCAAATATAAGTAAAGGAAGGTGGATGAGTATTGATAAAACTACAAAGATATTTTATGTGAGAGACTTGCAGATGTGTAGGAACCCACAAGGATAATGTGCTAAGGTGAATGAGGTATGTATAGGGAAATTTACTTGTTTATGGGAAAATATGAAAGAGACATGTATGAGGGAATGAATTTGTTTATAACTAAATTATAAGATTTTGATGCCCATTTTAATCTAACTCATTTGTTGATTTATTATTATTTCATGAACATTTGTTGAAATTTAAATGCAAAAGAAATCAAGAAAGGTGATGGACCATTAGTGAAATTACTAAATATCTTTCTGTGATGTGAGACAACATAGCAAAGGTATAATTGAGTGCATATTGTATTATTTGATATTCTTTATATAACGAATGCTATGCAAATGTAGGTAAAGGAAGTTGGAGGAGCGTTGATGAGACTACATAAATAATTTTGTGAGAGATACTTGCAGTTGTTTAGGAGAGTATAGAGCTAGAAAGCGAGTTCAGGAATATCTCTCCATTCTATTTGAGAAATTATGGGTTTTTGAGATTACATAAGATGTGCTATTGCATAATATTGTCCAGAAGACATTTTGTTTTCATTTATGATATTCTCATAATATATTTAAGTGTCTATTTTGATTTCCATCTGGTACATTGATTGAGAAATTATGGTTGGTGCTAACAGCCCATGATTCCATAGGTGTAGTGGGTAAAGGTGAATGTTGTAGCGTACATATGGTCCTATATGTGTTTTTATTTAAATTTGAGCCATATTACATTATTATCCATTTGTTTAATCATTGAATGCAATGTTGTATGTAAAGGAATGTGTGGTATCATTAATGAAACTATTGAAATAATTTCATGAGAGAGACATTATAGTGGAGTTCAGAGGCAAAGGATAAGTTTAATTTTATTTTGGTGTGAAATTCATGCATGATATGCTATGTAATCTTTCGTGTTGCACTATAGTTTTTTCCCTCCTTATTTGGGATTTATGATTTTTGGTGTTTGCATAAGATGTATTTTTTAGTGTATAAAATTACTCATAAGATTTTAGTTTGAATTTCAAATTCTCATAAGATATTTTGATATTTGTTTCATATTTCTCATAATATTTTATGTGTACTTAATATTTTTTAGAATGTTTTCTAGTCTCTATTTAATACTTAGTTATTTTTTGGTGTGCATGGCCCCCTTCGTTGGCCATGGATGCTTTTTGCAGCTGCAGTGCTGACTCTATTTCTTATTTGAGTTTTTATGTTTTACTTTCGTTATTTTCATTGTATTTTTTTATTGTTGGTCAATTTTGTTTCTTTTGTTGTTGTTGTTGTTGTTGTTTTTTTTTTAATGTTGTGGCTGTTATATCTTTGTGTTTTTGAGCATGGCCATGCTAAGTTAGGGTTTGGTTTTTTGTTTTTCTTGTGTTTTTTGAGCTTATTTTCTTTTTTTTCATATGTTTTTTTTGTTTGTATTCAATGAGTGGGGAAATTAAGAAAGCACTTAACAACCTATTGTGTGGGTTTAGGGCTTATACATAGTCTACAAGTGTAGTTGGAAAATGTGAATGATGTATGTATGGAGGAATTTACTTATTTATGGGGAAAGACGAAAGAGATATGTATGAGGGAACTTACTTGTTTGTTACTAAATTATATGGTTTCATACTAATTTTAATTGAACTAATTTGTTTCTTCATATTTAAATCGTGTATGTTTGTTGACATTTTGTGCAATACAGATCGAGAAAGGTGAAGGACCATTAGTAAAACTGCTGAATATATTTTTTCTGATGCGAGACACCATAACAAAGGTATAATTAAATGCATATTATATCATTTGGGATTTGTTTATATAATGAGTGATATAATGTAGGTAAATGAAGTTGGAGGAACATTGATAAAATGACTGAAATATTTTTGTGTGAGAGACTTGCAGATGTGTAGGAGCCCACAAGTGTAGTGGGCAAAGGCGAATGAGGTATGTATGGGGAAATTTACTTCTTTATGGGTAAAGGTGAAAGATGTATGTATGAGAGAATGAACTTATTTGTTACTAAATTATATGGTTTTGATGCCCATTTTAATCTAACCCATTTGTTGATTCATTATTATATCATGCACGTTTGTTGAAATTTAAATGCAAAAGAAATCAAGAAAGGTGATGGACCACTAGTGAAACTACTAAATATATTTTTGTGCTATGAGACACCATAGAAAATGTATAATTGAGTTAATATTATGTTATTTGAGATTTTTTATATAACGAATACTATGCAAATGTAGGTAAAGGAAGCTGGAGGAGCGATGAAATTGCACAAATATTTTTGTGAGAGACACTGGTAGATATGTAGGAGAGTGTAGAGCTAGAAAGTGAGTTCATGAATATCTTCTCATTTCAATTCAATGGTTCTTCTTTATCCTTTCTAGTTGAGAAATTATGATTTTTGGTGATTAATTAAAATTTACTTTTGCATAATATTGCTGAGGAAACATTTTGTTTTCATTCATGATATTCTCATAATAGATGTAGTGCGTACATGTGAATGTTGTGGCGTAAATATGGTCTCATATGTGTTTTTATTTAAATTTGAGCCATCTTGCATTATTAGCCATTGGTTTAATCACTGAATGCAATGTTGTAGGTAAGGGAATGTGGGGGATCGTTAATGAAACTATTGAAATAATTTCATGAGAGAGACATTATAGTGGAGTGCAGAGGCAAAGGAGGAGGTCAGTTTTCTTTTGGTGTGAAATTCATGTATGATATGCTATGTAATATTTCTTGTTGCAAATACTATAGTTTTCTCCTTCCTTATTTAGGATTTATGATTTTTGTTGTTTGCATAAGATGTACTTTTTAATGTATATGATTACTCATAAGATTTTCAGTTTGCATTTCAAATTCTCATAAGATATTTTGATATTTTTTTGATATTTATCATAATATTTCATGTGTACTTAATATTTTTTAGGAGATTTTCGATTCTTTATTTAATACTTATTTATTTTTTGGTGTGCAGGGTCCCCTTGGTTGGTCACATATGCTTTTTGTAGTTGTTGGACATACTCTTGTTGGCTGCTCGAATTGTTTATTAATTAAACAATCGAGTACCACATTAAATTGTCAACCCGAGAAAGTCCTTTTGTTTCAAAGGTGACCTCGTACCGTATGCACTCGATTCTAAAAGAATTAAAGGCTGTAATATAAACAAATCTACTTTCTATCAAACCCTTACTCTGTGTTACAACAACTATGATCTATTGCAGAAATGAAATGAAGGCAATTAACTAATGGTAACAAATCTGCAGAAAGAAATGATGGCTGTTTTGTAACAGAGGACCAGGACCCTGTCCTCAGAATAAGGATGTTCAGCACCTGCCTCTGTAACCAATTTGCCAATGCACACTAAAAATCCTAATCACCGGTGACACACTCTTTCACAGCGCCAATCGATTAAGAAAACAGAGTACCAGCAAAAAGGAAATATCGGGAGCAAGGCTAGAAATACACAGAAATCACACACACACTTAACAGAAAAGAAATGGGTGAATCTTGTGAAGAAGGTGGGCCCTGTCCCTCTCACAAGATTCCCCAGAACACAGATGCTAAGTTGAAATGCTCAGAAAAGTGCTTTATTCATCTGCCAAAATGTCTAATTACAATAAGGATTCAGACTTGCTCTGCACTACAATACTTTCGTTCCAACTCGCTCCCCCTCAACTGTAGATGTCTCCTCTTTATAGAGGAAACATCTATTACAATAGATTGTCATTATTCATTCAGTTTGACCTTTTTGTACAAAAATAGGAAATCAATTCCTGTTACAGCATGTTGTTACAACAATGTGTAACTTTGTCATCCTTCGTTAGTCAGATCCTTCTGCTGTTGCAAAACTGGTATACCTCGTCCATCTCCTTGAGATCCTTATACTATCCTTGGTTGTTTCGTCATTGTTGTCGATTTGGTAAATCTCAACTATTCCCTTAAAGTTCTCGTGCTGTTCCTGGTGTTCCAGCATTTGCGACTGTGTTTTGCTGATCGTGCTGTGTCAACATCTGCCAAGTATAGTTCTACAGCTTCAGACGGTTACTGCCCCGCTAGACAATTGCTGTTTTTACCCATTGCAAAATGAGGTTTTACCCACTTTAGTCAGTTGCTGTTTCTGGTGTTGCAGCAACTGTGAATTATAATTCTGCGGACTTTGAACAGTTTCAACAATTGTTAGCGACTTAGTCAACTTCCAAAGATTAATTATAAAGATAACATGAATATGTGTTGAATAATTAAACATATAGCAATGAGGAGAGTTACTTCATACCTTGGAATAATGAAGTCAAAATGTTATCAAGGGTTTCAACTTATGGGCTAAAGAGGGTAACATCATGACAAAATATAAGGTCAAAAGTAGACAATATAGAGTCCTAACAACTCTATCTCTTATTTGAGTTTTTATGTTTCACTTTTGCTATTTTCGTTGTATTTTTCTATTGTTGGTCAGTTTTGTTTCTTTTGTTGTTTTATTTTGCTTTTTTAATAGTGTGGCTCTTATATCTTTGTAGTTTTAGGCATGGCCATGCTAACTTATGCTTTGGTGTTTTATTTTTCTTGTGCGTTTTTTGAGTTTATTTACTTCTATTGATTTTTTTATTATTATTCAATGGGTGGGGAAATTAAGGAAGAACTTAACAATCCATTGTGTGGGTTTATGGCTTATGTGGAGTCTACAAGTGTAGTCTGAAAAAGCGAATGAGGTATTCATGGAGGAATTTTCTTGTTTATGGAGAAAGGCGAAACATGTATGTATGGGGGAACTTACTTGTTTGTTACTAAATTATATGGTTTCATGCCCATTTTAATTGAACTAATTTGTTTCTTCGTCTTTATATCATATATGTTTGTTGACATTTTATGCAATACAAATTGAGAAAGGTGAAGGACCACCAGTAAAACTGTCGAATATACTTTTCTGATGAGAGACACCATAACAGAGATATAATTGAAAGCATATTATATTATAATTGTTTATATAAGGAGTGCTATAATGTAGGTAAAGGAGGGTGGAGGAGCATTGATAAAACTACATAAATATTTTGATGTGAGAGACTTGCAGATGTGTAGGAGCCCACAAGTTTAGTGGACAAAGGCGAATGAGGTATATATGGAAAAATTTACTTGTTTATGGGCAAAAGCGAAAGAGGTATGTATGAGGGTACAAACTTGTTTGTTGCTAAATTATATGGTTTTGAAGCCTATTTTAATTATTTATTTGTTGATTCATTATTATATCATGCACGCTTGTTAAAATTTAAATGCAAAAGAAGTCAAGAAAGGCAAAGGACCATTAGTGAAATTACTAAATATATTTATGTGATGTGAGACACCATAGCAAAATTATCAATGAGTGCATATTATATTAGTTAGAAATTTTATATAATGAATGCCATGCAAATGTAGGTAAAAGAAGACGGAGGAGTGTTGATGAAACTACAAAAATATTTTTGTGAGAGATACTTGCATATGTGTAGAAGAGTGTAGAGCCAGAAAGCGAGAAAGCAAGGTCAAGAATATCTTCTCATTTTAATACAATAATTCTCCTTTCTCTTTTATAGTTGAGAAATTATGATTTTTGGTGATTACATAGGATGTAATTTTGCATAATATTGTTGAGAAGGCATTTTGTTTTCATTCATGACATTCTCATAATATATTGAAGTGTCTATTTTGATTTTTATTTGGTACATTGATTGGGAAATTATGGTACGTGCTAATAACATATGATTCCATAGGTGTAATGGGTAAAGGTTAATGTTGTGATGTATGTATTGTCCCATATGAATTTTTATTTAAATTTGATCAAGCTTACATTATTAGCCACTTGTATAATCATTGAATGCAATGATGTAGGTAAATGAATGTGGGAGATCATTGATAAAACTATTGAAATAATTTCATGAGAGAGACATTATAGTAGAGTGGAAAGGCAAAAGAGGAGGTCAATTTTATTTGGGTGTGAAATTCATGTATGATATGCTATGTAATATTTCGTGTTTCAAATACTATAGTTTTCTCCCTCCTTATTTAAGATTTATGATTTTCGGTGTTCGCATAAGATTACTCATAAAATTTTCAGTTTGCATTTCAAATTCTTGTAAGATATTTTAATATTTGTTTCATATTTTTCATAATATTTCATGTGCACTTAATATTTTTTAGAATATTTTCCAGTGTCTATTTAATACTTATTTTTTTTTGGTGTTCAGGCCCCCTTGGTTGGTCATGGATGCTCTTTGCAGTTGCAGTGCAAAATTTGTCTATTATTTGAGTTTTTATGTTTTACTTTTGTTATTTTCGTTGTATTTTTATTATTGTTGGTCATTTTTTTTTCTTTTGTTATTTTTTTTTTTATGTTGTGACTCTTATATATTTGTATTTATGAGCATGGCCATGCTAACGTATGGTTTGATATTTTATTTTTCTCGTGTGTGTTTTGATCTTATTTTCTTTTGTTCATATATATATATGGATTCAATGGGTGGGGAATTAAGAAAGAACTTAACAACCCATTATGTGGTTTTAGGGATTTTATGAAGTATACAAGTGTAGTGGGAAAATGCGAATATAAAGGAATTTACTTGTTTATGGGGAAAGACGAAAAAGGTATGGGGGAACTTGTTTGTTGCTAAATTATATGGTTTCATGCCCATTTTAATTGAACTAATTTGTTGTTTCATTTTTATATCATGTAGGTTTGTTGATATTTTGTGCAATATGGATCCAAAAATGTGAATGATCACCAATAAAACTATCGAATATATTTGCCTGATGTGAGGCACCATAGCAAAGGTATACTTGAATGCATATTATATTATTTGGGATTTGTTTATATAATGAGTGATACATAAATGTAGGTAATGGAAGGTGGAGGAACATTGATAAAACTATAGAAATATTTTTGTGTGAGAGACTTGCAGATGTGTAGAAGCCTACAAGTGTAGCGGGCAATGGCAAATGAGGTATGTATGAGGAAATTCACTTGTTTTTGGGAGAAGGAGAAAGAGGTATGTATGAGGGAATGAACTTGTTTGTTGCTAAATTATATGGTTTGATGCAAATTTTAATTTAACTCGTTTGTTGATTCATTATTATATCATGTGTGTTTGTTGAAATTTAGATGTAATACAAATCAAAAAAGGTTGTGGACGATTGATGAAGTTACTAGATATCTTTCTATGAAGTGAGACACCATAGGTATAACTGAATGCATATTATATTATTTGGAATTTATTTATGTAATGAATAACATGGAAATGTGGGTAAAGGAAGGTGGAGGATCATTGATGAAACTAAATAAGTAATTTTGTGAGAGACTTGCAGATGTGTAGCAGAGTGTAGAACAGTAAAGCAAGTTCACAGATATCATCTCATTTCAATATAATGGTTCTTGTTTATCCTTTTTTATTTAATAATTACGATTTTTGGTGATTGTATAAGATGTAGTTGTGCATAATATTGCTGAAAAGACATTTTGCTTTCATTTATGATATTTTCCTAATATATTTAAGTATTTTGATTTATGTTTAGTATATTGAGTGGGAAATTAGGGTATGTCCTAATAACCCATGATTCCATATGTGTAGTGGGCAAAGATGAATGTTGTGGGATATGTATGGCTTCATATGTGTTTTTATTTAAATTTGAGCCAACTTACATTATTAGCCATTTGTTTAATTATTCAATGCAATGCAATGTAGGTGAATGAATGTGGGGGATCACTGATGAAACTATTGAAATATTTTCATGAGAGGGACATTGTAATAGAGTGCAGGGGAAAAGGTGGAGGTTTTATTTTGGTGTGAAATTCATGTATGATATGATATGTTATATTTCTTGTTACAAATTATATAATTTTCTCCATCCTTATTTAGTATTTATGGTTTTTGGTGTTTGCATAAGATGTACTTTGTAGTGCATTAGTTTATTCATAAGATTTTCAATATGCATTTAAGATTATTATAAGATGTTTTGATATTTGTTTCATATTTCTCATAATATTCCATGTGTATTTAATACTTTTTAGAGTATTTTCTAGTATCTATTTAATATTTCTTTATTTTTGGGTGTGCAGGGTCCCCTTGGTTGGCCATGGACACATTTTGCAGTTGTTGTGCATATTCTATTTATTATTTGAGTTTTTATGTTTTGTTTTTGTTATTTTGATTGTGTTTTCCTATTATTGGTCATTTTTGTTTTGCTTCTTAAATGTTGTGGCTTTTATATTTTTGTATTTTCATTATATTTTTGTATTTTTGTTTTATTTGGTTTTTTAATGTTGTGGCTCTTATATCATTGCATTTATGAGCATGGCCATGCTAACCTATGGTTTGCTTTTTATTTTGGTGTGTCTTTTGAGCTTATTTTCCTTTGTTCGTATTTTTTCCTAGATTCAATGTGTGGGGAAATTATGGAAGACCTCAACAAGCCATAATGTCGGTTTAGGGTTGATGTAGAGTCTACAAATGTTGTGGGAAAAGACGAATAAGGTATGTATGGAAGAATTTATTTGTTTATGGGGCAAGGCGAAAGAGGTATGCATGGAGTTACTTGTTTTGTACTAAATTATATGGTTTCATGCACATTTTAATTGAAATCATTTGTTGTTTTATCATGATATAATGTATGTTTGTTGAAATTTAATTTAATACAGATCAAGAAATGTGATGGACTATTAGTGAAACTACTGAATATATTTGTGATGTGAGGCACCATAGCAAAGATATGATTGAATGCATATTATATTATTTAGGTTTTATTTATTTAATGAGTGCTTTGCAAATGTAGCGAAAGGAAGGTGGAGGAGCATTAATAAAGCTACTGAAATATTTTTGTACGAGAGACTTGCATATGTGTAGGATTCCACAAGTGTAGTGGACAAAGGCAAATAAGGTATGCATAGGGAAATTTACTTGGTTGTTGGCAAAGGAGAAAGATGTATGTATGAGGGAACTTACTTTTTTGTTACTAAATTTTAGATTTTTTATTCGCATTTTCATTTAACTCATTTGTTGATACATTATTATATCATGTGTTTTTGTTGAAATTTAGATGCACTACAAACTGAAAAAGGTGAAGGGTCATTGGTGAAACTACTGAATATATTTTTGTGATGTGCTGACACCATAACAAAGATATGATTGAATGCATATTATATTATTTGGGATTTATTTATATAATGAATACTATGCAAATGTAGGTAAAGGAAGGTGGAGGAGAATGGATGAAACTACATAAATAGTTTTGTTCGAGACAGTTGCAAATATGCATGAGAGTGTAGAGCCAGAAAGCGAGTTCATGGATATCTTTTCATTTCAATACAATGACTCTCCATTCTCCTTTTTTTTTGATGAATTATGATTTTGATGATTACATAAGATGCATTTTTGCAAACCATTGCATAGATGACATTTTGTTTTCATTTATGATATTCTCATAATATGTTTGAGTGTCTATTTTGATTTATATTTCTTACATTGAGTGGTAAATTAGTGTGGGTCCTAGCAACCCATGATTCCATAGGTGTAGTTGGTAATGGTGAACGTTGTGGTGTATGTATGGTCCCATATGTGTTTTAATTTAAATTTGAGCCATCTTACATTATTAGCCATTTGTTTGATTTTTGAATGCAATGCAATGTAGGTGAATGAATGTGGGGGATCATTGATGAAACTAATAAAATATTTTCGTGAGAGAGACATTGTAGTCGATTGCAGAGGCAAATGTGGAAGTCAATTTTCTTTTGGTGTGAAATTTATGTATGATATGCTATGTAATATTTCTTGTTGCAAATGCTATAGTTTTCTCCCTCATTATTTAGGATTTATAATTTTTGGTGTTTGTATAAGATGTACTTTCTAGTGCATAAGATTACTCATAATTACTTATAATATTTTCAGTTTTCATTTAAGTTTTTCATAAGATGTTTTGATATCTATAAAATATTTCTCATTATATTTCATGTGTATTTAATATTTTTAGAATATTTTCTTGTCTTTGTTTAATAGTTATTTATTTTTTTGTGTGTAGGGTCCCCTTGGTTGGCCATGGATGCATTTGGCAATCGCAGTGCATAGTCCATCTCTTATTTGAGATTTTATGTTTTTATGTTTGTTATTTTCGTTGTGTTTTTCTATTATTGGTCATTTTGTTTTATTTTGTTTTAAAAATTAATGGTTCTTAAATCCTTCTAATTTCGTTGTGTTTTTCTATTGTTATTTTATTTTGTTCTTTTACTATTGTGGGTCTTATATATTTGTGTTTATGAGCATGGCCATGTTAATTTATGGTTTAGTATTTTGTTTTTCTTGTTTTTCATTTGAGCATTCTTTTTTTGATTCAATGGGTGGGGAAATTAAGGAAGACCTTAACAACCCATTGCATGGGTTTAGGGTTGATGCAAAGTCTATAAGTGTAGTAGGGAAAGGCGAATGAGGTATGTGTGGAGGAATTTATTTTTTATGGGGAAATGTGAAATAGGTATGTATAGGGGAACAAACTTGTTTGTTACTAAATGATATGATTTCATGCCCATTTTAACTGAACTCATTTGTTGCTTCATCATTATATCATGTATGTTTTTTGAAATTTAGTGCAATACAGATCAAGAAAGGTAAAACACCACTGGTGGAACTACCAAATATGTTTGTGTGATGTGAGACACCATAGCTAAGGTATAATGGAATGCATATAATAATATTTGAGATTTATCTATATAATGAGTGCTATGGAAATATAGGTAAAGGAAGGTGGAGGATTGTGTGATGTGAGACACTGTCGCAAATATATAATTGAATTTATATTATATTATTTAGGATTTATCTATGTAATGAGTGCTATGAAAATGTAGGTAAAGGAAGATGGGGGAGCATTGATACAATTACAAAAATATTTTTGTGTGAGAGACTTGTAGTTGTGTAAGAGTTCACGAGTGTAATGGGCAAGTGAGAATGAGACATGCATGGGGAAATTTAATCTTTTATGGGAAAAGACGAAAGATGTATGTTTGAGGGAACGAACTTGTTTGTGACTAAAATATATTGTTTTGATATCGATTTTAACTTAACTAATTTGTTGATTTATTATTATATCATGCAAATTTATTGAAATTTAGATTTTTTATATAATGAATGTTATGCAAATGTAGATAAAGGAAGGTGATGAGCATTTATGAAGTGAGAGACTTGAAAATGTGTAGGAGAATGTACAACCAGAAAGCGAGTTCAATGATATCTTCTCCTTTCGATACATTGGTTCTCCTTTCTCCTTTCTTTTTTAGGAATTGTGATTTTTGGTGATTGCAGAAGATGTACTTTTGCATAATATTTCTTAGAAGACATTTTGTTTTCATTTATGATATAATATATTTAAATGTTTATTTTGATTTCTATTAGGTACATTGTGTTGGAAATTAGGGTAGGTCCTAATAACACTTGATTCCATAGGTGTAGTAGATGAAAGAAAATGTTGAGATGATATGCATGGATACTTGTGTGCATTTAAATTCGAGGCATCTTACATTATTTGTCATTTATTTAATTGTTGACCACAATGTAATGTAGGTAATATAATGTGGAGAAATCACTCGCTAAAATATTGAATATACTTGCAGGAGAGATTGTAGTAGAGTGCAAAGGTAAACACAAAGATCGAGGTGAGTTCTCTTTTGATGTAAATATCCATATATGATCTACTATTTATTTATATATCATCCTCCCTCCTAACTATTTAATTTTACGTTTTTTAGTTTTTGCATATGATGTACTTTCTAGTGCTTATTCATAATACCTCATAATATTTTGTGTGTATTTAATATTTATTCATAATGTTTTGTTGAGTGCAATGCAATATAGATAATGGATTGTCGAGGATCACTAATGAAATTACCGAGAATATAATTATGAGATAGAGATTGTAGTAGAGTGGAAATAATACAAAGGTAGAGGTGAGTTCTTTATTTGTGCGAAATCCATATATGATTTTTTAAGTAATCCTTTTCATTTCAAATGCAACATTTCTCCTTCTTTCCGTATTTAGGGTTTATTTTTAGTGTTTACATAACCTGCACTTTCTAGTGCATAAGACTACTTGTAATATTGTTGGTCTCTAATTAAGATTTTTCGTAAGATATTTTGATATTTGTTTCATGTTTCTTAAAATATTTTGTATATTTAATATATTATTCATGATATTTTTTCATGTGCACAATGTTCTTGGTTGGCCATCGATGCATGTTGGGGTTGAAGACCAATGTCACCATCTATTGTTTCTTTTTGTTTGCTTATTTTTTTTCTATTGTTGGTTACATTTTTTATTATTGTTGTGGTTTTTATTTATTTATTTAACTTTTGCATTTTTTTTTGGAGCATGGCCATGCTAATTTGTGACTTGATATTTTAATTTGCATACATGTTTTCTCATTTATTTTTCTTACATACGTTTGCTTTTCTGGGGTTTAGTATGTGGGGAAATTAAACAAGTTTTTACAACCTATATTGTGGGTCTAGTTCCAAAAGTGTAGTGGGAAAAGATGATGGAGGTATGTATTGAGGACTTTTCTTGTTTGTTAGTACATAATTATATGGTTTCATGCTTGTTTTAATTTATCTCATTTTTTGCTTAATAATTATATCAACTATTTAAATTTAAATGCAATGTAGGCTAAAGAAGGTGGAGAAGCACTGATGAAGTTATTGAATATCTTTGTGTGAGAGAGACGTGGGACATTAGCAATGGTAGTAGCCGTGGCATAAAGGGTAAGTTATCAGTTATCTTCTAGGATAGAGGGTGAGCTTCTTTTTTTTGTTTTTGTTTTTCCACTACCATGGCTCTTATTTCTCTACATTTGTAAGCATGGCCTCCTAAACCAAGTCAAAAATCCCAAATAGTAGTAACAACCCCACTAAAATGTGCCCTTATAGAAGAGTTATTCAATCAAGATAAATAATATATGTGGACAACTCACCAACATGAGAAGATGTGTATGTCAAGCCTCCTTCATATGCATGGATATTTGGATCTTTCAACCTTTCAAGCAGACAATCTTCAATTGGATGCATGGGATTATGTGAAAATAATCCTTTTCTAATGAATAATATGTAGTAAATGATGGGGGATAACATGTTGTAACTAAACACAATATGCCAATTGGAAATGGCAAAATAGGTAGCCCCAGTTAGCATAAAAAATGTGCATAAGTGCTAAAATAGGTATCCCTAGTTAGCATAAACAATGTGCATAAACTATGTAGCATGAAGCCATAGGTGTTGTCAATAAGCATAAACTATGTATCATGAACCCATCTTCCTCAAACGAGCTGTTGTTTTTCAATTCTACGAGTAACGTTTGCTAGACGTTTTCTTTTTAGACACCTTTAATCTCATCAAATAGGTTGATATTCTAATTTGTGTAAAAAAGTACCGCCCAGGCTTGTTGCTGCAAAATCTAGCAGGTCCAATGAATGGACTCATCGAGCAAGGACCAAACCCTATGGCACAATGAGGCAGGGTTGCCACTGTTACCTCAACAACCTTCCTCCTACCGTTTGATGGGATTTCAACCACAAGGGAGGCTTCCCTATGCCAACTACAAGGTATTATGATACTATAGCTCAAGATGATTTTTTTTGGAGATCTTGAGACAGGTAGAGGCCTTGGCAGGGTCTAAGATGACCAAGATATTCAAAGTTAGGGTTCAAGATCTCTAAGTTTAGACTAATGACAAGGTTGCTATAAGTTAGGGTTTGAATAATGTTCAATATCAGGGCATGAAATGGCATATATCAACCTTAGAAAAATCCTTAAAAAGATATTCAACAAGAAAGGGACAAAAGGTTTCCTTTAGAGGCTAAGGCTAATGCAAGAAAAAGGGTTTTAGGGTTGTTAGATATGTGCAAACAACAATAAATATAGATGACGTCATCCCTTCTAGGCTATGAAAGACAACTTATGATGCTATATTTCGCTTTTATTTTGTTTATGTAAATTATCCTACAATTTAGAGCCACCCCTATGTAATAAAATAACACATTAAGTAAGAATTTGTTTTTAAAACCCTAGCAACTACCATAGCCATTTAGGAGAGAGAGGGTTTAGGGAAATTTAATTTAGTTTCAAGGTTGATTAACACACTTATAGAATAGTGCCTTAACCTATAAGGGAAAATGGAGCCTTAATGAAGTTGAATTCTATGGAAGGATCATGATGCAGTAAGGGGGGATGCTTTAGGGCATCCACTTGGAAAACCCTAGCTACTATTCTTGTGAAGAGAGAAATTAATTATAATATTTTCACATTATGAGTTTCCTTATAGGATATTAAGCAATTTTACATGCCATAATGAAGCAAAATTTCACCAATGATAAGCATTTAGACATGGAGAAATAAAAACCCTATTTAAAGCATTTAAAGCATGCAAAATATCAATAATCAACAATACACTTATAAAATGTTCCACAATAGCTCTTCTTTCAATCCCAAAATAATGTCTCCAAGCAAAAATCACATCTAAGAACAAGTTGCATCCATAAAATGCCCAAGTAGCGAATACGAAAACAAGTCACTCTCTTTTTAGAGAGGTCAAATTTACATGTATGATGATGAAAATGGAAGTGAGGGGAAGGCTCTATTTATATGAGCCTTCCTCCACTCATTAAAAATACTAAATACAAGTTAACTTTCAAGTTTTATACAAGAAAAGGGTTACAAGTCAACCTCATAGCTCCAAAATAAGACAAATGTGTAATAAAATCCCACACGTGCAGGAATGAATGCTCTAGTAGTGTGATATCACCCTCCAATTAAGCTTAGTAAGCCCTCAAGTGTGAGGTAAGGGATAATGAGTGCTCCATAAAGTGTCTCAAAAATCATGTGCAAGCCATCAAAAGTCTCCATGCCAATATGTCATCCCCAAAAGTGCCCCATGTCACCTTTACAAGAGGAAAAGGAGTGACATGAAATTAATATCTTAAAGCGTTGGGGCTCCAAGGTGATGTACAAGCCCTCCCTTGTCATCTCTATTAGTTTTTGTAGCATTAGATGTGTTCTAGACACAAAATTTGGTGGAGAGGCTAGAATACATGAGATTTCCAAAACCTAGAAATCATTTATGGAAATTCCACCTAGAGATGACTTAATTAGATTATAGCCGATTTTTAAATATTTCTGAAGTCTAAACTTAGGGAATATGGTTAATTAATTAGAATTAATTAAGTCAAGGTGCGAATCAACTAGAAACTCACACATATCAACTCCAAGATGATCCTAGCCATTGATTAAGATTTAATCTTGGTCGTTTGAGTTCCAACAGTGGATTATAAGAGGAAGTTGATGGGCACTTGGAGAACACGCAACAATAATTCGATTTCCTTGGCAAATCGATTTCTAGAGAGAAATAGTAGTTGCCAGAAAGTAAAAAATTGAAGCAGAGACAGTGAGGCTGGAGAAATATTATTAGATCCAGTGAGTGCATTTGTAGAGAGCTAGAAGAGCCACAGTGAGGCTGACGCAGGGACTGCGCAGTAGCCTCTAGAGGCAGTTCGATTTGCAGATTCGGGAAGTTGTTTCAGTGTCCTCGTGGCAGAAGAATTTTTGTAGAGGCTGGGAGAATCATTTTCTGAGTCAGTGGCAAGTAGAAGAAGTTTCTTAGATCGAGATCTAGGATGTATGGATTAGAGCCTGTGCAAATGTTAGAAAATTATATGTTACAGAGCAATGGAACACATAAAATATTGCATAATATAAACACAGAAAAAGCATAAAACAAGAGAGACACAGATATACATGGTTCACCTAGTTTGGGCTATGTCCACGGAGAAACAGCCAGTCCTTCCTTTTATATTATCCAGCAAACTGAAGAGATACAACCTATAATAGATCCGCTGTAATTCCCTCTTCACTCTCAATCTCCTCTCTCTTCCTCACTCAGAATAAAAATCTACATAGATGCAATACAATTCCCTCATATATAGTGAGGGGTTGCCTTCTAGGGAAAAAAAAAACCCTAAATTAAACATAACTTCTACCGTCAAATCTCCACCTAATGAACGACCCAGATTGACTACGAAATTAAAACATTTTAGAAGGCAATTTTACATCTATTTTTAGCTTTGGGGGCGTTACCCCTGATCCCCCAAATAAGGGGGGTTCCCAAAGGTCGCAAACCCCAGCCCCCCTGGACCCCCCCTGCAACGAATATTTTATAGGCGGCGTTGCCACCCCATTACGAACTGGGGTCCAATGTGGCAATACCTTTGAATACAGAAGATAATCAAGCTCCACACCCAACAACAGAGCCCACACATAGGGTGACGCAGGGAAATTCATAGAGGGTTTCAAAGGCTAGTCTTCACAGTTGGATTTGCTTATGGGGTGAGGAAAATTCCGCACTAGATTTTTGCTAGTATTTTTCTCTGTAGGATTTCCAAATTCAGCATCCATATTATTGTACTCATATTTCATTGTTGCATAATAATAAAACCCTCAATTGCTGCATCGATTTTACCAAGGTGGGTTTTTCCAGGGACATTTGTCCAAAAATAACAGTATCAATTTTATTGTGTGTGTGTGCTAGTATTTCCTCAATTTCCAGTGCTATTATTTTTCCACAATTTTATTTCTAAAGGTTGCAGTGTGATTTATTTAATATTTTCCGTAGCAAACAAATCGTTAAAATTAATTAATAATTAGAATAAAAATTTCCAGTTGTTGCAATAGGATTTTGGTTTTTGGAAATTTTCACATGGTATTAGAGTGTGAGTAATCAACTGGGAAGTGAAGAAAGGGAATTTTGTTGTTCAGTGGGAGAAACAGGATGAAATTCTCAAAGGCTGCACAATGCTTATCCAGGCAGTTAAAATTGTTGGGCAAGGGTTTGATTTTCAGTTGCAAGGTTGCGAAAATTTTGATTTTCCCAGAATAGTGATTCTAGCATTCAGAGGGAATAGCTGCAACTCATATTTTCACTGAGTGATTCCTGGTTAGACGTAGAGATTTTTGTTGCAGCTTGCAAAAGTAGATTCTGCATCGGGTGGAGGAGAAAAGCACACACAATAGAGGGAAAATTTCTCTCAGGGTGTTTCAATTTTAGAAATCCGATATTGTAGACTGCAGATTGGCAGTAGTGATGAGAAGATTTCCTCACTCCATAAGGGAGGGAAAATAGCAGAACCAACAACTAAGCAGAGAGAAAGAGGGAGATTTTCAACCATATTTAGAGGGAGGAATTTTTAGATTTTCTTAGAGGGTTTCTAGTTATAGTTTCTGGAGGAAATCCATAATTTTCTAGTTGTAGAAGGTCATATGAATTTGCTAGACTAGCCAGTTCGAGTTGCTGGGGTTACAGTTCGAGTGTCATTTTTCTGAAGAAGGACATTCAAGAAGGCTCACTGAGTTGTTCTAGAAAGAAAATAAAGGAAGAGTGAGGTAGACAAAGAAGTTCTATGCATTCCAGGAGGGAGTGCGAGTTTCAGAACAGGCAACCAAGCAAGAAAAGAAGAGGAGATTCCAATTTTTGAATTTTGTAGATTTTGCAGCTTTACAGAGTTGGTTATACAAGATTACTAGAGGGAATTGTGCGAGCTAGCTAGAATGTAGATTTGGGTAGTAGACCAACTTCCAACTGTCGAAGATAGGTTATAGAGGAAGTATGATTTATCCAGTGCGAGTTGCAAAGTGAAGAAGGGTCCCAGTCAGGGACTAGTATCGAAAGGAAGTAGTGGGGCACTAGATCCAGGTGGAGGAATATGAGACTCCAGTGTGCCATATTGGGCAGGATCCTTGAGGTGTCCTCCTCATGAATCATCACCTAACTACAAGGGCCACAATATTCCATAGTAGGATGGATCAGTGGTAGTTGATGCAGTCAGTACCAAAGTGACATTTGCAGACTAGTAGTAGTGAGGTTGAGTGCAGTGCAGTGTTGACAGTCGAGCAGGTGGGTCAATGCAGAGTTATCAACAATGCAAATACTTTATTGGATAATGCAGTAGCTAGTATAAGTCAAGACTCGGGAGGTAGATGCATCATGCTGATCACAATTGATTTAGTATTTAGGATGCTTCTCAGTTGTAGTAGTTGTAGTTGCAACAACAACAGATGAGAGGGAGTTGCAATGAATATGCAGAGTTGGAAACATTACAACTGTGTCAACAACAACATAGATACAACACCATAGTTGTGTAGTAGTTTGTTGGCAGTATGGCCAGACATCAGCAGTGTAATAGGAGGTGATACATAGGTAGGGCATTGTGGCAGGATGTGTAGCACTAGAGAGAACACAGTCCTCACTAAGAGGGATTATTAGTTTCTGTAACATCAGATGTGTTTTAGGGGATTATTAGTTTCTGTAACATCGGATGTGTTTTAGGCATGAAATTTCGTGGGGAGGCTAGAATACATGATATATCCAAAACCCAGAAATTGTTTCTGGAAATTCTACCTATAGATGACTTAATTAGATTATTAGCCGATTTTTAAATATTTCCTAAGTCTAAACTTAGGGAATATGGTTAATTAATCAAAATTAATTAAGTCAAGGTGCGAATCATCTAGAAAATCACACAGATCGAATCCAAGATGATCCTAGCCATTGATTAAGATTTAATCTTGATCGTTGGATTCTAACAATGGATTATAAGAGGAAATTGATGGGCACTTGGAGAACACACAACAACAGTTCGATTTCCTTAGCAGAACGATTTCTAGAGAGCAACAATAGTTTTTAGAAAACTATAAATTGAAGCAGAGACAATGAAGCTGGAGAAATATTTCCAGATCCAGCGAGTGCACTTGCAGAGATCCAAAAGAGCAACAGTGAGGCTGACGCATGGATTACGCAGTAGCCTCTAGAGGCATTTTGATTTGTAGATTCAAGAAGTCGTTTTAGTGTTCTGGTGGTAGAAGAATTTTGTAGGGGGCGAGAGAATCATTTTCTGAGTCAATGGCAAGCAAAAGAATCAACTTAGATCAAGATTCAGGTTGTACAGAATAGAGCTTGCGCAGAGCCCACACAGAGGGTGACACAGAAAAATTCATAGAGGGTTTCAGAGGCAAGTCTTCAGAGCCGAATTTCTTGTGGGGTGAGAAAAATTCCTCACTAGATTTCTGACAATGTTTTTCTTTGTATAATTGTCAGATTCAACATCCACATTATTGTACTGATATTTCATAGTTGCATAATAATAAAACCCTCAATTGCTGCACCGGTTTTCCCAAGTTGGGTTTTTCAGGGAAATTTGTCCAAAAATAACAGTGTCAATTTTATAATGTGTGTGCTAGTATTTTCTAAATTTCTAGCACTATTATTTTTCCTCAGCTTTATTTGTGAAGGTTATAGTGTGACTTATTTGATATTTGTCGTAGAAAATAAATTGTTAAAACTAATTACAATTAGAAAAATAATTTCTAGTTGCTGCAATAGGATTTCAGTTTTTGGAAATTTTCACAATCTCAAGGATAACCATTATCATCTACCACTACAACAAAACCCTATGATTAGCGTCCCTTTTTTCTTCCTTTTTTGCGTCTAGAGCCCATTTTTGGTGCTATTTGTGTCCATTTATCAAATATGGTGCAAACATTGATGCAAAGTTTGCACCAATTTTTTCACCATGTCTTACACCAAGTTTAGCACCAGGTATTGTAATAGGTTTTGCATCAGGTTTTACACCATGTTTTATGTCAGGTTTTATGCCAAGTTTTGTGCCATCCTTTGCACCATGTTTTGCATCAAGTTTGGCACCTAATTTTGTTTCACCAATTTTTTTATCATTTATTGCATCCACTTTTTGCGCCTACACTTGCATCAATTTTTTCATCATCTCTTGCATCCTCTTTTGCATAATTTTTAAAATCATTTTTTGCATCCATTTTTACAACATTTTTTACATCCCCTTTGCATCAAGATTTGCATCAACTTTTGTGTCTCATATTGCATCTACTTTTGCATCGAATTTTGTTGCATCAACTTTTGCATCATATTTTTCATCCATTGTTTCACCCATGTTTACGTCTACTTTTGCATCCCTTTTTGCATCTTATTTTTCATCTTCATTTGCTTATTTTTTTGCATCTATCATTACATCCACTTTTTTGTGACACTATTTGTACCATGTTTTGTACTTACTGTTGTACCCACATTTGCTTCCAATTTTCCATCCATCTTTGCATCCACTTTTGCATCAAAATATTGCATCTATTTTTTCATCCACTTTTCTGTTGGGTTTTGCATCTCATTTTGTATCATCATTTTCATCTACTTCCATTGCATCCATATTTTTCATCCAATTTTGTTTATGCTATTGCACCCATGTTCGCATCCCTTATTGCATATTGTCTTGCATCCAAGTTTGCATCTTTTTTTGTTTTTTATTACATCCACTTTCTCATCCACTTTTTTTGTGCCATATCTTGTGCCTATCATTGAAACCCACATTTTCTTCCAATTTTGCATCCACATTTGCATCCTCTTTTGTGTCCAAGTTTGCATCAAATAATTTTTATGTTTTTTGCATCCCATTTTGCATCTACTTTTACATCCACTTCTGGTGTGTCCAATTTTGAATCTAATTTTGTGTCCACTATTGCACCATGTTTGGTCCATGTTTAAATCCATTTTTTAATCCAATTTTGCCTCCTTTCTGCATCCAAGTTTGTGTCTTTTTTTTTTTCATTGTTGTATCCACATTTATTTCACAACAATTCATGCTAAGTTTTATGCCTACTATTACACCCATGTTTTCTTCCACTTTTCATCCATGTTTGCATCCTATTTTGTGTCCAATTTTGCATCAACTATTGCATTTACTTTTTCATCCACTTTTGTGTAAATTTTTTTGTCTTGTTTTGCATCTACTTATGTTTTGTCCACTCTTCATCCAATTTTACGTCTATTGTTGCCCCCATTTTTTTTGAATTTTACATCCATTTTCAAACACTCATATATTTTCTGTATTGATGAGATTTCTTATGACATTAACAATTATGAACAACTGATGGAAATGTCAATAATTATGACGATGACATGAATTTTGATTATTATGATAATCAAAATGATGATAAAGATTATGGGGGTTATAATGACAATGATGATGGCGATGCTAATGACCTTGGACAATCTTCCCAATTTTTAAATGTTGTCATGGTCATAATCATAATCATTATCTTTAGAGTCATCTTCCAAGTCATCATCATTTGATCATCATTATCATTATTCTCATCTTGGTCATCATCAACAACAATAATGGCATGAATGATGATTATGATGTTCATGACGAAGTTGACAACAATGATGACAGAAATTACATTAATTATGATGATGGGGATGATGAAAATTATATTGACAATGATAATGGTAGTGATGATGATCATCATCAATCATCTTTAAAAAATAAAGTTGTCATTTCTCTTGCATATATCATGTGTCCTAACAATCCTTTTTGGGCACTCGTAATATTTTTTGGGTTGATGATATTTCTTATGACACTTATAATTATGAACAATTGACGACAATGTCCATAATCATGATGATGATGATGATGATGATGATGATGATGACATGAATGGTGATTATGACAATAATGCAATGATGATATTGATGGTGGTGATGATGATGATAATGAAGATGATGACACTCCCTCTAAACTAGGGAGATACTCATAATGAGACAAAAAAGTACTCTCAAGTTGAAATATTCATATAAGAAGGGATCTGGATTGATAAGCATCAACGATCATTTACATCATCATAGCCAACATTGTCAAAATAAAAATGCCTTGACTAACAAGTTATATCTCTCCATTAGATCATAGCACAATGTTGGGAGGCATAAATTTGGACACCACTACCTCTTTAGGCACTTACCACACTAGGATGTTCATCAGGCATGTCCTCGCATGATCATTTCCTGATCCACTGTCATAATATTTGACACCAGGAAATGTCGATCCTCATGACTATTCTTATCTTGGATTAATGTACTTGACTTATGGTGGCTAGTCAAGGGCAAAGGACAAATTCTTAAATAATATTGGTCCCAAATGTTTATCTAATCCACCATTCTCCCTACTGGTGTCTTTAGTAGGCTTATGACTATTAGTCTTGGCCATAGTACATGACAAATGGATAATATGGTGTCAATGCTCACTCCCTCTCAACTAGGGAGGAGACATCCACAAGCATAATCGTTTCTCAGGAATACCAATCATTTTCATAGGGAATAACATCATTAATTTGTTTTCAGTGCATGACACCTTTATGATTAAGCATTCATAGATTTGTGGCAAAATATTTCCCCTTTTGTCATTTGTGATGAAAGAAAATAAAAAAGTGAAAGCTAACAACATTAAAGATAAACTATAATGATTTATATAAGTCTAAACTCTAAGGTTAAAGTGAAAATTTATGTAAATATTATATCTATGAGTTCTTCAAAACTTATGAAAACCTTATTCCCTAAGTCCTATATATAAGAAAAATCAAAAGAAAGAAAAATAAGGCCCAATGAATGGTAACTCATGTATTCACACCCTCTTTGGAAAGCATATGAATATATACACTCCTAGTCACACTTGATCACATGTTTGTGATGGTTAAATCATGAAGTCCTATTTTACCCTTTCATTTTAACTTCAGCATTTAAGCACCTAATTGAGGATATAGGGAATTTTTCTTGCCTAAGGGTTTCATGTCTACTCTTGGTTTACTTATGTCACACTATGGTCAATCATGTGATGGAGTGAAATACTTAAGTTTGTGGAGTTATTAGAACAATGTACTAAGTTAGTCACCACACAGACATGTATTACATGCAGATTAAATATAATATGAAATAAATTAATAAAAATTAAAATACAAATGAAAATACATACATATCTAAGCAATTAATAAAGCATAAATAATAATAATTTAATAGATAAACTATTATAATAGCCTAAAACTTTCAAACTAATTAATATATTTAACATAAAAATTAATAATAAATACCTCGAAAATTAATACAATTAGGAGAATAAAATTAATGCAATTA
>APFE030116793.1:0-10482 GCA_000404065.3 Pinus taeda
CTCAACCACACACTAAACTAGGAGAAACTATATTCTAGCTAATTCCTATTATGTAGGAACAAACTCCTCAAATGGAGAATTACAACCATAGACAAGTAGGAATTAATTATTTCTAACTTTTACAATGAAAAGTTGTTAAATCATGACTAACATACTACTTATTAGAGCTTTATAAACACAAATTTATGTATTATTTACAATAATATACATATCCACATTTGCTTCAACTAGAAAATAAAATGGATATGATGCCTGCATCAGCAAAAAAGGAGTGCAGAGACTCACAACTCCACCATCAAAAGTAGTACCAGAGATTCACCTCCTTCTGAGGAAGTCCAGAATCCATTGCTAAAATCAAATTCTTTCTCCAATGTCCAGTGCTACAATTGTTTCGCTCCTTGATCTCTTAGTTAACAATTACTGACTCATTGTTCCCTAGCACACTCCCAATATGCTTCTGATTCCAAATAGCAATGTTATTGACCAAAACAAACTTATTCCCCAACCTTCCCTTCCATGCTTCCCAATCCCTCGAGAAATATGGTCACCCCCTTTTGTGTAGTCTCTCACCTTCAAATTTTAGGCATCCCCTTCTCTGCTTCCCAATCCCTCAGGCGATCCATTCCTTGGCAAGATTTCCTTGCATCGTAATGTCCCAAAACCAAGGAATACCCCTGACTCAAAACTATCATATTGGTCATAACATGCCTATGGAAATCAATGGACAGTATTGGGTACCAATGTCCCAAAATGGCCCCACTCCTGAAGTGCTTTACCAACATATTGTTGCATGCTCCAATTCCTTTTGTTGTTGTTGCTAACACTCTTGTAGCCAGTTCCAACCACCTAAATCGGGCTTTCCATGCTTTCCTATACCAATCACATAATTTATATTAGACTCAAAAGGAATTGTAATAAATTCAAATCATACATCATTGATAAGGTGACATTTGCAATTATGTTTAATTCTTGTCACAACAAGTCAAATCAGCTCCTTGATCAAATCATCATGTATAAAATACCACATCCTATTAGCTCAAAATTTAACCATCATAAATCAGAATCTTAAATTATGTTCATGATTTTGAAATTAAAAATTGAAATAAACTATTGATACTTATCTTTCAAATTATTATTTTCTTGCCTTTGTTCCTTATTTTTTCCATACACACACTCGTTCAGTCACCAAAACCAGCAAGCACTCAGTGCCTTCTCTTCTCTTCTAAAGAAACAAGGGAATCCAAAGACTATACTGTCTCCACCCTAAGTATCATCAAAAATGGAATCCAGAGACTATACTGCCTCCACCCTCAATATCAACAACAAGGGAATCCAAAGACTATATTTCCTCCACTGTCAATATCAACAACAAAGGAATTCAGAGACTATATTGCCTCCATTGTCAATATCAAGAACAAGGGAATCCAATAAATATATCGCCTTCACCCTGAATATTAACAACAACATCCAAAGATTATACCACCTCCACCCTCAATATCAACAAAAAAGGCATTCAAATAATATACCACCTCTATCCTAAATATCAGCAAAAAGGTCATCTAGAGCCTATACTACCTCTACCATCAATATGAGCAACAAGGGCATCCAGAGCCTATATCACCTCTACCCTCAATATCAGGAAAAAAGGAATCCAAACAATCTCATACCTTCCTATCCTAACACATTATACAACACGTACACCTACACATGGTGTACAACAAACATCTTCACATATACACATGATGCAATACGACGAATACACATGTTACAACATGAAACATACAAAATACACATGGCACAATATAACGTGTAGATAACACAACATGTACACAATAGTAGTATTGTGCATCCAGACACCACACCATCTCTACCAGGTAACCTTGCCTCTAGTGTCCTTCCCATACCTTATTGTGTGCCTCCACAAATTGGTGCTTTTCCCAACACGTCGCAGATCACATCACTTTCATTCTGCTGATGTATCCTTCGACATTCATGTTCATGGCATAAACACATGCATAGCTATAAGCACATAATATCAAAATCATATCATCATGATACTAAAAGCATAGATGTTCTAGGGATACTTTTCCCACTTTATTCCTCATAAAACCAATAATCTTTTCATGCCATTCACTTATAGAAATAATCGTTCTTCCATAAGAATGATCTCTGATGACCCTGTCAGACAATTGAATATATGTGTGTGTGTGTGTGTTTGTAGGCATTAACATAATCATGATCACAACATAATTACCAATGTTTATAAGGTCAAGATTAAGAGAACTTCATTTATTTGTGCAACGCATGCGTAACATTTAGAACAATAGTTCCTAATGTAGCCAAAGCATATGTTACCTCAAGCCCATTTACTTTACCTTTCTCATCATTATATTGCCACTGTCCATTTATCCCTATGGGCCCAACCATCCGAGCTGGTTTTCATATTCTTACATTCAGTCACCATTTATTCAAGAGCTTCATCCAAGTCTTACATTTCTTATTGGGTTCTACTCAGCTCTCCCAGCGCGTTGTTAGCTTTCCTCTTTCCACCAACCAATTTCCAAGACCCTTAAAACATAAAAGGCAAGAAAAAAAAGCAATCTAGAGAATAATACAACACCACAAACAAAGTGGCATGGTCATGCACCAATCATAGTCAAAACTGTAAATCAACCACAAACAAATCATGAAATACTGAAAGCATAAAAATTTCAATAGACACCATGAATTAATGCCTATGAGTTCTCAGTGCTTCCAAGGGTTCATAAAAGCCCATCCCGAGCCTTCTTCAAGATTTCATGGCAGTCTCTTTTGTCATGTTCTTCTTTGCATTGTACTTCCATAAACACACAATTGTCAGTGCATTAATAAATATAGCAATTTACCAATTATCTTACCATATTGTATTAATAATGTTTCCCTACAATTGAACACATGCATGGATCATCTCTCAAGGTATTTCAATTCCCTTGACATATTTAGCTATAACCAAAACCAGCTATTATACCCACATCTAATCATCCATTTACCGTGTAGCTTCCTTAACCTAAAAGTGCTTTCATGCACTTAAACTTGTTCTATTGCTCTATTCTAGAGCATGGGCTTATTTCCTTACAGATATTAGCTGAAGATTGGTATCTTCCCAAGTTGAGGTATCTAGGGACTACTATCTCAACCCAGTGTCTCAAGGGAACCCAAGTTGTTTCACAACTCTAAAGATCCTAACCCAACCCACAACCTCATGATAACCTGGTAGCCAATCCCCTTCACTTCTCTGTGGAAATTCCTTACTCTGCCTTCTTGGTATCATCTATTGCATAAATCTAGGGAATGATCATGGCTACACCTCTAATTGATTGTGCCTCTTACACATATTAGATATGAGGCCTAACACCTTGATAAAATGGACAATCCCTCCTTCAATGATCTCCATCAAAATTCCAAAACCTCAAGGGTTTTGTTCCACTGCCTTTATTCTGCTACTCCACAGGCTGAGATGCACATCCTTTCTCAGATGCAATGAAAGTCTTATGAGGTGCGACATTTTCCTTGTCACCTACATCTTGAGATGTTCCTTTCTTATTAGGCCATTTTCCTTTAGTCTTCTCATTACCCATCCAGTCATGCTTGAACTCAGCCTTGCACTTTGATTGCGCATAATAATGATTTAACTTCTTGATGGCTTCCTCCAATGGATGAGGCTCGTCAAAATCAATCCACTCTTTGAATTATAATGGAAATCCATTAATGATAAGGGATATCCACATGTGGAATTTCAAGAAGATTCTAGAAGGTCAAAAACCATAACTCTAATTAGGGATTAAAGAGGTCAAAACCTCACCCCCAAGTGGCTATAAGGAAATGTTAAATATCAATTCACTCGGAAAATAAGAGGTTCCATTGTGTGTCCTTATATTTGTTTTATAATTGAGTTGCAAGTCAAGTGGTCAAAAATTAGAGAAAAAAATAGAGGAGGAAAATATTTTTAGTAATCTCACAGGCTAGAAGTATCAAGTAACTCCATATATTGTACCTCTTTCTTTGTATTTGCATATTCCCATACTAGAGAAAGAGAGAATCACATCTTAACTTTCTAGTTGAATTTTCTATTGTATGAGTTTCTAGGGTAAATCTTGAATCTTGTGTTTATTCATTGTTGGTGTGTGTGCATTTTTTTGTTCTCTATTTTTAACATTTTAGATATTTTATACATTAAGCATTAATGCCTATAATTAAAGATTTGATATATAAAGGAAATATCCTTCATAGTAATGTTATTAGTATTTTATTAGATCTATTGTAATTTTTTGTTCTAATGTAATATCGATGACAATTTATAGATAACCTTCTCACTAACCTTCCCCTATATTCTTTTTGTTCATGTTCTATATCTCCTTCATCTCTCTACTCCTCTATCCCTTCCTCTCTCTCCCCCTCCATTCCCTTGTTACTTTCTCACTTTTTTTTACCATCTCACCCTCCCTCTCTCACACTGCCCCATATCTTTCTCTCTCCTACTCTTTGTCCCCCCCACTCCATTACACTCTATTTCTCCCTCCTTGACTTAGCCCCTCTATCACAACATCTCCACGAAATATCTCTCTCTTTCGCTCCCTCCCAATCTCTTTGCCCCCCTCTCTTTATCTTCATCTTCCCCTCTCTTCTTAATCCCATCTTTCTATCTCACCTCTCTTTTTCCCAATCTCTCTCTTCATCTCTCTCCATTTATCCCTCTCTATCTCTCTCTTCTCTCTCTCTCTCTCTCTCTCTCTCTCTCTCTCTCACACACACACACACACACACACACTCCCACACATTCTATCCCACCACCCTTATTTATCTCCCAATTTGTCCCTCTATACCCCCCCCAACTCTCTCCCCCCTCCTCTCTCTATCTCCCCTCTATCTCTCTCTCCATGTTTGTTTGTCCATATCCCCTCGTCTCTTCTCTCTCTCTCTCTCTCCTCTCTCTCTCCCTCTCTCTCCTCTCTTCTCTCTCTCCATAATATATATATATATATAATATATACACACCCTCTCTTTGTCATGCTCATTCACTTTCTCCTTCTCTCTCCCTCCTCCCCTCTCCCCCTACCTTCCCTCTCTCTCCCTTTCCCACTATCCTGCCATATATTCTCATTTTTAACTCTACACCCTCACTTTCTCTCTCCCTCACACTCTCTCTATGTCTGTATAGTACTATCTTCTTCACTCCCTTTGTCCCTCTTCCTACACCCTTCACCTTCTCCCTCCCTTAGTCCTTTCATCATAATAACCCCTCCCAGATTTGTCTCTCTCTCTCCCTTCCTACCCCCCTTCTCATTCAAAGATTATAAACATAAGAGTATGAACATCCTCTTATTAAACACATGCATGCACTTTTAGCAAAACAAAAACATGCTTAAAAGTGCATGTGCATTCCTAAAAGCGCACACGCTTTTAAAACTACATATGCACATCTTCTCGAGAAATCAAAGTTTGAAAGCATTTGTGGTAGTCTAGGGAGCATCAAGGCTATAAGATTAGGAATGTGTGCACATTTCAAAGAATGCACATGTGTCTCTATGTGAGTGTGTTCCTGCATGCCCCATTGCCAGTTTTGAGACCATTCTTCTTGTGAGCACTCTATTGCTTAAATTTATGTTTTAGCTATTCTCATGCAAGGGATTTTTAACTCAACACGTTATCATAATATTCAAAGATTTTGCATGGTGCAATTTATTATTATAACACTAGTATAGATAGAAAGATTAAACTCAATCACATCTTCACTTCATATATTCTTATCATAATAAATGTCCATCAAGAAAATCTATATTGATAATCCCTTGGGTCACAAGATATCAATAAAATGGTTAGAGTAATGTTAGTGAATGGTTCATTGGTTGATAAGTTAGCTAAAGATTCCCTTAATATCAACCCATTTACATTAATAAAAGAAACATATCACTCTTATCACCATTCTCAAATTACATGAATAATGACAATGTACATTAATAATAACAAATACATCACAAAAGTTAAATTAAAGTTTTACATTTGTATAGTTATATTATGGTTATTAAAATAATGGTTTATACCTATGTTACTATAAACGAGAAACGAGATGAAATTAGGAACGACAACTGTACGAGTAGTTTGGAGGTTTCCCACTCAAACTAAATTTAATTAAAAGACTAAATAATTTGAGTATCATTTATCTCATACTAGTGCTTAGCAAATTGACCATTAAGTATATACTTGTATGGCTAATTATTGTTTATTAAGTATATATTTGTATGGTTAATTATTGTTTATGTGTGTAAATTCCAAAGAATTATATATATATATATATATATCAACTCAGACCAAGATATATTATTTTAAGGGAAATAATAAGTAGAATATGCAATTGAGCCAATATACATTAAATAGAGGCAAATCCTTGATTGGGTCGAGAGACTCATTCTACAACACTGTGTGAAGGTGAGCGTAAGTATGTCTCTATTTAATTTGGAGTTGACATATGCCCCTTTTAAAATAAAAATAAAATATTCTCTAAATAGAAAAGAAATATTAGCTATAACAAAAAAGAAAAAGAAAAATGTTATGCCATGTTTAATTAGTCTTCCATACGACCTAATATAATTTCATATAAGTAATTAGAAGTTAAAGAAAAATAAGTAAGATGTTTAAACCTTATACTTTTCAAAAATATTTTAACACTTGAATTAAATAAATTATTTGAAAATCTATAATAGCTAATTTATGTAAATATCAAATTCACATATATATTTTTAAAATATTATGTATATATCATATAAAATAAATAAAAAAAAATTATTCAAACCTCTCGAGTTAGGTTAGATATAAATCTATACTAAATTATCAAAGGAAAAAAATCCACTATATCAAAGATATCAGATGAATTTCAAGCTTAATAAATTGTTTTTTAATCTCATACTAATGAAAACCAAAACTTACAATAAGCTAGGCCAAAACTCCACCCAAAAAAATTCCACCATATCAAAGATATCGTGATGAATTTCAATCTTAATAAATCGTCTTTTAGTCTCATACTAATGAAAACCAAAACATAAAGTAAGCTAGGCCAAAACTCTAAAAAGAACATTAAGATCAACATTATACAACTTAAAGCAAAGTGTAAAGTAACGAATTACAACTAACTAGCTCGAACACATGGAAAAGCATATGTTATTTGTTCACAATAAAATATATGTACTTGTTAACAAAAGCGGGCGCACGAAACGACGTTTCAGGTGCCGCTGCGTTTCTTATGCGTTTTTCCGGAAATGTTGTCTACCGTCCTGTTTCTGATAAGGGGCGAATCACTCGTTTTGACCTTTATGATACACTGCATTTAAATATACATGCTCCCTGTGGCCAGTCACTAGTCGTAGTGTAATCAAATTTCGACGGAAGTTTCTAATCAAATATTTCATCAAATTGTTTTGAGGGTGATATTTTAGAATTTTTTTTGATTTAATTTCTCTAAAATCTTTCAAAAATTTATTTATTGAAATCACAATTTTGATGAATAAATTTTAGAAGTTTTTCAGGGTGCTGAATCTATATCTACAGTGAAAAAATCAGTTTAACTAACACAAATCAAAATTTCACTTTAAATTTTTCCAACCAATTCAAATACCAGAAAATCCAAAAAATCCCAAAAAAACAACTCCATATTTAAAGCTAACATTTTAAATAAAAAAGAGGTAAAAACAGCGGGGAAAAATGCAAAAATCATTAAAACAAGGTATAACTAGATATTCAGCTGAAGTAAAATGAGGTGTCCACGTTGGCCTTCCTCTTTTAATATAAAATTTACACACGGCTTTAAAGCTATGCCAGCTCAAGGGAAATAGACTGGAGAAAAAAAAGCGACATTCTCGGCTTTAAGCGTGTTTTTAACTTGCAAACAATTCAAGGTTTTAGGTAATACACATATCACGATCCTTTCTGGATGGCGATCAGATGTCGGTTGGTGAGGTTTGCATCCATTACATCCAAATTCTTCTTACCGTGGTGATTCCAAATCATTTTGCATAACTGGATGTTCATTCAATGCCAAATATCATCCTCCCACAGAGACCCATAGAAAACCTCTTTAGTCTCAACATAGCCATGCACGGCATCCAGATACATGCAACCGGGATCTGAATCCCCATAGATATGGTTATGCAGGATTCCAAGTTCATTAGGAGTAAAATTGTCCACGAAAACACCAAGCTCTCCGCACACATCGTCGTCATACGGGAAATCTCCCATATCAAATGATCGCTTCAGAATCCCCTTCTGCTGTTAGTTCGCCTTGCTTATTTGAATTTTGAACCCATCTCTTGAGTACTGCTCTCTTCATTGGTTGACTTGATATTTTTTTTCTGTTTGTGCCTTCAACACAATTTCATCTTCCACGGAATTTATAACCACATTCAGCCTCATCTCACCCTCCACGTTATCCACAACATAATTTAGAGCATATCAGTCTAGATGTGTTTGACAAAACGTTGTTATCAATGAATATGAGAGTGTAACTGAAAACAAAGTTATATCATGCCATAACATTAAAAGAGTAAGTTAAAAGAATTCATAACATGCAAATTTGTGCTTTGTTAATGAGTTTCAGGGTTTCATTTTGAGAAACACATGTTCAAATTCAATAATGAAGTTGAAGGGAGCACTAACCTGGGATAACCGCTGCCCACTGGTATTTGAGGCTAAGATTTGTGAGGTGTTGTGGACGCAGAATATTAGCCTCAAAAGCTCCACCGTCCTTCACATTCATCACAAGGGAGGTAGCTCGATCCAGGGCAGAAACAATGAGAGAGACCAAGTGGTTGAATGAGTTTCACACATTGATAGTTTGCTAGCTATAAATTGATGGCCGGAGGGACTCTCCTAACCCTTGACTCTCTATTATTTGGAAGGCCCTAAATCCCATATTCATCGCAGCCTATGGGTGTGAGACCATCTGAAATTTATTGTTGTAAATATCAAGGGATCGACATAATCCTTAGGGAAATCACGACAATGAATATTAACTAGATGAGTGAGCACTAGCACAATCCACATCACCCCAAATCGGATTAGGAATCATGATTTAGCATATTTGGTTGATTAATGGATGATCAATGAGATCATAGTGTTTTCATGGCTTATGTTATTCCAGAATCGAACCATCCTCTCGGTCGTGCGTCGGTGTCCAGACAACTACTCAATGACTTCATGTTAATTAATACTATCTAATATATATATATATATTTATATATATGTTATGATATATATATAATCCTAACATTGTTTCAAACTTGCAAGTTTCGACACAGCAGTGAATTCCAACCCTCAGACCACAACCCTCCTGGTCGTTGACAATTCTGTTTCATAGCGATATAACGAATGGCTATATACGAAGCTACATTCCATAAATGTTTTCTACTTTAGGTACATATCAAATCAAACTCTTCCCGGTGCATAGTTTATAAAGATGCATAGATTTTAATGTGAAGTGTCTGTATAGAACATTTACCTACGAACTTGTTACTTCTAAATACGTGATCGGTAGATTAATATGCGTCTTAGAATTGGAATAGGTGATTGATGTTCAGGAATCTTCGTTCTGTAGGAGAGCATTTTCCTATTATTCATTTGAATATTATCTATTCATTGTTAATGGCTTAACGTTATGTTTGGGTTTTGTAATATAGAGAATATAGTATCAATAATTTTAACAGGGCTGCACTAGTATTTTATGTGTTCTTTTTTTTTAGCAGAATACATTAGTAGTCTAATGATTCTACATTGTTTCAGGAGTTAATAGACCATTCTTGTGCTAGTTGCAACTTTTCAGTAAGTTGAGATTTACAAGTACCAGATTGATTTCAATGCAAAACACAACCTGAGGGTTTGTTCTCTTTGATCCCACAGTTGGGGGCATTGGACATTTTTTTTCGCTTGGTATAACTTTTTTAAATATAAATATATGGCTGCCTGATACATGGACATTTCTTTGACCCCGTAGTATAATTATCTGGACAAATGAACATATGCATCATAGCTAGTTAAGGATAAAATTGAGTGGGTTAGTAAAAATCAAATTTTATCTTAATTTATTATAAATTGTTAAAAGTGACATTCAAATATATAGTTATTCTTTTTAAATATAAGAAGGCAAAGAACAAATGGCTTTTTAAATATAAGAAGGCAAAGAACAAACACATTTGACATAAAAAATCTACTTCGTTGAACATATTTTATCTTAATTTATTATAAATGGTTAAAAGTGACATTCAAATATATAGTTATTCTTTTTAAATATAGGAAGGTAAAGAACAAACACATTTGACATAAAAAATCTACTTCGTTGAACATTAGTTGTAGCTTAAGCATGTGACTATATGTGGAAGTAGTGAATACATAAATATAGTTTTTTCCTAAGTTTTTCCCTAATGACAATTCTCAGAAATTCATTCATTAATGCCATAA
>APFE030116796.1:2902-65023 GCA_000404065.3 Pinus taeda
TTCCTATATACCATGGAGATTCGCCCATTTATTATATTTATAAATTTAGGGGGGGTTCTTAAAATTTTCCCTGATGGTGGCCACACACAACCCTTTCATTCCATATGTCTTGAACACATCTAGCAGGTCCTATTTCCTCCCATTCTACAACTCCTCAATCTTCCTCTATCAATGAACTCAACTTCTTTAGGTTATTAAACTCATCTCAACAAACTTTTCCCTCTAGCTGCCTCCTATTCCCTTTAAGGTATGTAACACTTAGGGTTTTTTTATCAATTGTTCAGAACTCTGTTTGTAAAAAACTCTTTGGTCTTCCCACTTTTTCCATACTACTCCTCCAAGATGAAAAATCTAGGGCTATGGAGGCTTCCCTTCTTCTCACTAAATGAATCCACTATAATACAATGAAATAGGGCTAGATTTCTAGCCCACTTCACTACTACTTTAGTCCTTCAAAGTCTACACGTCCTCAGTATGAATACACGTACCCTTATACCAGTCTTGTTGTTCTTCACAAGTACAAGACTTAGGGCTCTTCTTTGAAAATCATCTTACAACCCTTTAACTGTACTTGGACCACCATCAATATTACCAACCATAGTCAATTATTTTACTGATCTAGGGCCCATAACACTACCCTCATCTAGGGATCTTCAAATATCCCACCTAACAGTGATTTGTGTGCTCTCAAAAGTATTGTTCTTGTGTACAGAATTATTTTTTGTCCAATATCTGAACAAATATGAACTACCCCTCTTATCATCCTTCTAAAATTTTGTAGATGACTGAACTAGGGTCACAAATCATCCATTAATAGTCCATTGACTAACTATTTCTAGGTTGTTTCAGATCTGTATCCAAAACTCTATGGACAATCCACCAAAATCAAATCCTCTTCGTGTAAATCCATTCCTCATATGGCACATTTCTTATGATCGATATTCTACTCAGGTCCCACCCTCCTTTGGATTTGCTATCTCCACACATACTTCTACAAACCATCTTCTAGATCCATGGTCTATATTGTAGAGATAAACCTCGCTCTAAGGGTCACGACTCCTCTTCTTCTAAAAATATTTGTTACAATATTAATGGCATACCTTATGGACTAAACATGCTAGGAAATGACCTTAACTAGGGAATTATACTTTTGTTCTAATTTCTCTCGAACAAACCCTATCTACCCATAGGAAAAATAAAAACTCTTGCCTCCATAAGGGACATGACCTAGCTCATATTGATCCATATATTCTGGGCATTTATTTCATTGAATCTTGACCTAAACTTTGGATCTCTTTGACCCCCAAACTATAATTACCTTATTCAATATTACACCTGTGACTACTTTTTTGGCCCTAAATTCCAATGCATGCCCTCCTCCATTTTTGTTAGCCTTTATCATAAAAATTGTGCCTACTAACCACCATATGACATGGCCTCAACCCTCTTTGCTATTTCATAATTTGATGCAGTCTTCACACAGAAGCACCACTGAAATTGCATGCCTAAATTCTCATGACACGCCTCTCTCGATCTCGATCTACCAAAAGAGAACCAACAATATGGCATCGTATTTCCTAGCTCGAACTCATTAAGGTATGAGACATTCTTCTGAACCCTCACATGATGATCTTGCTCTTGGTGGATGATTGTGGCCTCCCTTTAGCAACCCTTACTCAACCCTCTAACTTGACCTACTTTAGGAATACATCTCTCCTTGCCTCCTTGACAAAATGAGGTCCTTCTCACTTGATATTCTTGCCTTCCTACTAAGGCCCCCTTAAATATATTTTCCTAATTAGGCCTCTTAGGAACCCTCTAAAACTTACGATTTTTATCCAATTAGACCTTAGCAAATATTAATTTTCATTTTTAATTTTCTTTTAGATTTTAAACCCCATCTTGGGTCCAAACCCCCTCTTCTTGGGTTTTTCTTCCCACAAATATTTTTGTGACCAAACTAGCAAACCCGTCTCACTAGGCTTGTGGAGTACCTCCCAAGCTACATAATTCATCAACATAGTCTAGTTGTAGTAATTGTAACTTGGTCAAGCTCTTGTATTCAAGTGAGGACTTGGTTCGGTTCCCAAGCTACAAATTAAGTAAGGTTAGTTGTGAGGGCATGATAGCTAGGGAGGGTCAGGGCATGCCAAGGAATGAAAAGGTGTGCTAACACATGCCAAAATGAGTGTTAGTGAATTCAAGTGTTCTAAATAAATAAGAGTCTGTGCCAATGAGTGTTAGTGAATTCAAGTGTTCCAAGGAAAAAGTGTGTTCGAAGAGGATCATAATAGAATTTTAGGAGGCGAGCCTATTGTTTTGATAAGGGGAACAACATTATTTTTCCTTTATTTATTAATTTTATGTGACATGTACCACACTTTGGCCCAATACTCATGTTTTAAACCAGTTTAGACAATTTCATATTATACATTGTTGTGTATAATATTTGAGGCACTTGAATTGTGCCGATATATATCTTGTGTTTCTTCTTCATCTTTTGGTTATTGCAAATTCTTAGTTAATTCTCTACTATTTGTATGAACTAGACATACATGTGAAATATTGCTTGTGTAAGCTATGTTCCTTAGTTGTATTATGGACATGGCTAGATGTGATCCTTGTCTTGGTAATTTCTTATGTGGGACAAGTTCAGCTTGGACATGAGTGGCCTAAGATGTGTTATAGGTAGTTCTTAGGTGATCAAGGCATAATCTACTTGTAGTAGGTGCAATTAGTCATTTTTGCAGCTGAAGTAGGACAATGTCACATGAACCGCAATAGCTAAGGACTTGATTGGGTTCCCAAATCATGAAAAATATAAGGCTATTTGTGAGTGTATGAGTGGCAAGGTGTACTATGGAATGGTAAAATGTGCCAGATAGTTCAAAGACATGTCAAATATAGTAAGATGTGTCAAGTGCTAAGGTATGCCAAGATGTGCAAGGGTGTGGTAATACGTGTTAGGGGCTGTGAAGGAAACAAAAAGGAGAAACACATTAAACTACAAGGAAATGAAAACATATGAGGGTTAATAAGTCATTAGTTTACCTTTTCCAAGACAGACATGTTAGGCACACCAATAGTAGGTGCCAATAGGTTCCAAGTGCCAAGTGTTAGTGCATTATAGGTGCCAAATATTATTTTGTTACTTCTCATCTACTTCGAAATAATTGATCTCAAATAAATTTATTATTAAACCATGCCAAAAAAAACTATTGAATCTCGATTAATGCTAGACATGTTAAGTCTTGACAAGTGCCAACACGTGCCAAGTGCCAGTGCGTGTTAGGGAGTGATACACATGCTATGAAGTAGCAGGACATGTCGAAGAGTGTTAAGGTGTTCTAGAGTGTGCTAATGCATCCTGAGGGGTGTTAGGGTGTCCTAGGAAAACACAATGGAGCACTAGGTCAAAATGCATGGTAGTGAATGAATATGAGGGTGTTCCATGGAGTGTCAACTAGTGCTAGCTAGAACACCAAGGAGGGAGTGAGAAGTTATGTCAAGCACTGGTAAGGAATCCTAGGCAATATGAGGCATGTCAAGAAGTGTCAATGTGTGCCAGGGAGTTCCAATGTGTGTTAACATGTGTCAAATAGTGCAAGGCATGCCAAGACATGCTAGACGCTAAGGCATGCTTGGATGTGTAGGATGTCAGTGTATGCCAATATGTGTCAAGGCAACAAAAGGAAGAACCAAGCTAAAATGCATGCAAATTAACACATAAGAGGGTTAATAAGACATGAATTTATATTTTTCAAGAGGGGCATTCTAGGCACACTAATAATAGTTCCCAATACATGGCAAGTGTCAATGTGTGCCAAGTGCTAATGTATGTTAATGCAATCCAAAGTGTTCTAGGGCATGGTAGGGACTAGAGGGCATGCCAACACATGTTAGGAGAGTTCTATGCTACGCTAGGGTATGCCAACATGTGGTTGGGTGTCCTAGTCATGGAAATATGTTCTAGGTATAAATATGTTGCAAGACATGTGAGGTGCCAATGAATGTTATTGTGTGCCAAATCATGTTAAAGCGTGACAAGAGTTTTGAGGAGTGCTAGGTCTCTCTCATTAATATAATTGATAGGAATTGATTATGTATTAAATAATATAGTTCCAATAGATACTAGTGGAACATTATCTAAAGAAAATCGCCATATAATAAACCTAATAAAGTTGAATAATGTATTGACTCATAGGAAAACTATAGCCTCATTACTTGAGGGAAATGATACACACTAATTACTTCTTAACAAATTGAATAACTCTAACCACTATGGAATTGGACACATAATGAAAAATAATTCACAACAAAAATCGTTATCTTTTGAAAAATATATATAGTAACACACACATAGCATCATCAAAAACTCATTGGAATGATCAATAGCGATGAACAATTTTTGACTGTCACCAGAAGTAACCAAAAAGAGCATTGGTGAGGGCCAATAAATGATCGTCACTAGAAGTGTCACCAAAGAGAGAATTAGTGACAGGAATTTAATAATCCTCACCAAAAGTGTCACTGCAAATGGCTTTGGTGACAAGCCTTAAAGGATTGTCACTATATGCATTTACAGCAATGCTTCTTAAGGACAATCACTGTATATGACATTGGTGACGAAACTTAAAGGTCCGTGACAGGCATGACCCTCACCAATGACATTTTTTTTGTAGTGTTTTATGGTTATAGACATAACATATTGTGTATTATTAGATTTTGTGTCATTGTTCTTGTAATTAAATTCTTGCCAGACTGTGAAATACAAACAAGTGATATCATAGTGCATGGATAAGGGAAAAAATAAAAGTTTGTATGCATGAGGAGTGTCATAGGAGTTGAGCTTAGTTTTTCAAAAAATATAGTCAAATATGGTTGAGGTAAGGGAGGAATCTATGTTTGCAGTAGACATATAATGCAACCAAACCCTCATTGTAGTGAAATCATGAAGGAAAACACATGCTACTGTAGTGAAGGCATGAGGGAAAATGATATCCTATCTGAAGGAAAGTTAACCAAGGGAAGACATAATTTGTTGGAGGATAGTTGGAGAAAGTTGTCCAACATTTTTTGTGGAGATACATGTATAATGGAACTCTAGTGGATTTTTTCGGCCATATTTACTTGTGAATGATATATCTAGGATTTGGTGGATACCCATATGTAAGGGAAACCCAAGTGATAAGTTCACACTAGCTTTACCAATGAAGGAGCACACATCTACACAAAAAACTCTTATATACACCATGTTTAATTTTTTGATGATTATTTAATTTGTTTTGGTGAAGTGGATAAACCTTAATGAAAATTATTTGGAACATTATTTTTTGTGTGAAGAAAAATCTATATTTAAGTGAAGAAAACCCTACTAAAATATTTTTTCTTTTTGGAGGTTCATCTCTAAGTAAAAATGTTATATATATTTTTAGAAGAATTAGAGTTGTAAATAATCCAAGTTAAAATAGGGTTTATGGGGTAGGTTTTAAGAATGAAGTTTTTGAACAATGTAGTGGGGGTTTATGAAAAAGGATTTGAAACTATTTTTAAAATAAATAGAGTTTTGTAAAACAAGGGCTTTTGATATATATATATATATATATATATATATATATATATATATATATATATATATATATATATATATATTATATATATATATATAGATATATATATATATTAAATGAGATTGTGAATGTACTTATTTTTCTAAATTGACGTATTAAAATTTTTTTATTTAAAACATGAGTCCATGTAGACGATAATGACAAATTCTAAATTTGAAGTTGAAAAATTTAATGCGAAAAATAGCTTTGAATTATGGATACTATAAATGTGGGATTTACTCATATATCAGCAATTGCATAAGCCATTTTGGCGGCAAGAAAAAGTATGCTATAACAATAGCCGATGAAGAGTGGGAGCACTTAAATGCCACACTCTTTAACACAATACAAATGTGCCTTGTTGGTGATTTTCTATTCAACATCATTGGTGAAGTCAAAATAATAGGATTGTGTACTAATTTGGAAGGTATTTACATGACAAAATACTTGATGAGCTTAATCTATTTGAAGTGGAAGTTGTACAACTTGAAGATAAAAGAAGGTACAAAAATTACATATCACTTAAAAGTGTTGAATACTCTTTATTTCTAGTTAAATAGTATAAATGTCAAACTCAACGGCTAAGATAACATAGTTACACTATTTTGTTCATTTCCTAAATCATGGGACGATTTTGTAACCTTCATCAGGTTAAGCATGATTGAGAATCTTAAATTTGAGGTTTTTTTTGAAGTTACGTTGATTGAAGAGGTAAGGAGGAAATAAAGCACTTAAATATGCAAGGTAGAAGAAAATGGTGGTTATAGTTCATGCCAAATATAAATGAGATAAATTGAGAGGTATATACATGTCAAAGTCAAAAGAAAAGAAGAGTAAACTAAGATGCTAGTTTTTCTAAAAAAATGGGGCATCTTAATAAGGAATATTGGAAGAGAGAAGAAGCCAAGGATGAATGTAAAGAGCATGAAAACTCGATTGAATCAGATTTATGTATGATTGATGAGGTATTATCTATTTGCAATGTTCCTAAATACCAAGAATATTGGTTATTAAATTATGATGCTTCTCATCATATGTGTCCACATAAAATTGGTTTTCTATATATGAAGCCATTGATGGTGGAATTGTTATTATAGGTAATAATCTTTCTTCTAAGACTATTGGGGTTGGGAGTTCAAAATAAAGATGTTCCATGGTATTACAATAAAATTAAATGATGTGATACATGTACCTAAATTAATGAAAACTATAATTTCTTGTGGATCTATGGGTTTTGGTGGTTATAATAGGATGGGTCAAGGTGGAGCACTGAAATTATCCAAGGGAACTTTAGTACTAAGTCACAGAACCTTTACAAGATGGAAGGAAGTACTTAAATTAATGAAGCCATGTGGAATTTAAGGAGGTGATTGAATCCACTTCTCTATGACATGAATGACTAGGTCATATGAGAATGAAATCACTAAACATAATGATAAACCATAAGTTACTTCCAAATTTGAAATCTCTGATTTTGAATTTCTACAATTGTTATTTATTTGGAATATAGTGTAGACATAAAATTAAAGTATACAATCATGTTAGTAAAGGAATTCTTCATTATATTCATATTGGTGTTTGAGGGCTACCCCCTAGAGTTTCTTTTGGAGGATCATTGTATTTTGTAACATTTATAGATGGTTTCTCTAGAAAAGTATGGGTTTATGTTTTCAAAAGAAAAGCTAATGTGTTTGATACATTTAAACAATTTAGACTTATGGTGGAAAATAAAACTAGGAAAATAATTAAATGTTTAATAATAGATAACGGGGCTGAGTGAACTTTTTTATAATTCAAAAAATATTTCAAATAAGTTGGGATCATAAGAAACAAAATCACTATATTTACTTCGCAACAAAATGATGCAGTAGACCACATGAATATGAGTCTTTTGGAAAGAGCAACGAGCATGCTCAACAATTTTGTTTTGTAGCAATAATTAAAGGCATAAGCAATTACTAATACTTGTCATCTTGTAAACCAATCACCATCAATTACAATAAAATATAAAATCCTTAAATAGGTATGGACATGTCATCTCTATATTTATTCAATTTAAAAAATATCTAGTTGTGAAACTTTTGCATTTACTCCTAAGAATCAATGTTCTAAATTATATCCAGATCAAAGAAATATATCTTTGTTGGTTATGATTATGTTACCAAGGAATATGGATTGTTGGATCATAATTCCCTTCTTATCATCAGAAGAGATGTAATATTTGATGAATCATCTCTTATTAAATTAGATCATGCATAATATGTTTTGAAACAGGTACAGGAATAAGCACAAAATCAACAACTTTAGTTTAATATTGAAACATCAATAAACAAATGAAAGAAAGAATAATATTCTAATGATAAAGAAGTTGTAGAGGATAAAGGAATTTAAGAAAATTTTGAAATTACAAAACCCACATCAAGAATATCTAAATAAGAGAGAAAACATCCTAAAAGTATACCAATTTTAATTCAATCTTTCTTTTTGTTATTGATGATAGGGACACTTCTTGTTATTAGGAGCAAATATACAATATCAATAGTGCCAAAGGAAGCAAGTGATGAGATAAGAAATGGATTCCTTGGAGAGATATATAACTTTCGATTGAGTAGAACATTCAAAATATACAAAGGTTGTTGGATGTAAATGGGTCTACAAATTGAAGAGAAGTGTTGACTGTGAGTAAAAGGTGTAATGTCAAATTGGCGACAAAAGGATACTCTTATATGGAAGCGATATATTTCCATGAGATTTTGTTTGTAAGTTGTTATACTTTTATCTATTCATATTGTGTTGGCACTAATTTCTTTGCATGGTTTTGACATAGAGAAATTAAATGTTAAAATAACGTTTTTTCATGGATGCTTGGATGAGGAGATCTATATGGAAAAACTAGAAGGTTTTGTGCAAGATTACAACAAAAGATTGGTTTTTAAGCTCAACAAAGCATTGTATGTCCTGAGGCAGTAACCTAGGAAATGGTACACGAATTTGTGTTCCTTCAGGATAAGCCATAATTACACTGGAAGTGAGTAATCACCATTTCATGTAATTCAAAATTTTAAATGGAATATCCATTATCTTAGTGTTATATTTTGATGATATGCTTATTCCAAAAAGAAAAAATCGATGCAATAAACATATTGATGGCTTAAATGGCTAGGATATTTCATATGAAGGATCTATGAGCAACAAAACAAATCTTGGCAATTGAAATACATAGAGATAGAAAAATGATAGGCATAGGTTTTCATAGTAAAGAACATTGAGAAAATACTTGTAAAGTTTAGGACGAATAATGCGAAACTAGATGATATCCCTCTTACTTCCCATTTCAAGCTTCTTCAAGTTTATTTCCTAGTACAAAAGAAAAAAAAATGATTATATATCAAGTGCACCTTATACTGATATATTAGGAAGTATGATCTATGTGTTGGTTTGTACCATAAAAGATATTTCACATGTAATGGGTGCTTTCAGTAAGTACATGAAAAATTTGTGAAAATAACATTGGTGTTGGAAATAATGTTTAATACTGAGGAGGGGGTGAATCAACATTAAGGATAATATGTACCTTTTATGCCAACTTATAAATTTGCACTCAAACTTGGCATTCACTATGTGAGAAACCACTAACAAATCATAAAAATGACCATATGAATCAACACAAACACACACATAATGAGAAACATACACATAATACATATAAGTTTAATGTGGAAACCCTTCCGAGATAAAAACCACCAAATCTTGTTTTTTATTTGATATAAAAATAAGCTCCTAGTCTATTACATAAATTTTTTGTGAGCCAACACTCACAGGAAGCAGAAATCCCTTTGATTTTTTACTAGCACCCACTAGCATGAAGCACCAACTCCCTATTTTTATAAACACTTGATCTTATTACGAGAAGCACCAACTTCTTAGATTTGTTGCAAGCACCAAATTGTATCTTCTTGGATTTATTCAAGCACCAACTTGGAGGAGGAACCAACCCCCAAGATTTACTTAGAAATAAAATCACATGAGAGAAACAATTCCCTAGTTTGTAGGCTCCAACCCAAACTCAGCAAGGAACTTTACTTCTCACTATAATTGGGAACCACTCCACTTGATTCTATCTCTTTGTTCTCCTCTGCAACCTTCTATTTATTCAACCCATGCAAATCTCCCTACTCGCAGTACAGTGGCTCACTGTTCTCGGCCCTTTGTTCTCAATAGCATACTCTCATATCTTAGCCCCTTCTATTCCACAGGCTCTCTTGGCCTCTCACAACATCACAAGAACACTGTGGGCATCCATTTCCACAGAGAAACACTCTCCTCCTATCTCTATAGAAACCTCAAAGACATTGAGCTCTCCACTTAGCTCACTTGACTATGTTACATTTAGCCCCAATTTTCTCAATTACAATCCAACTTTTCATTTCACTACAACATAGCGAATGTTGTACTCCCTAATGTAAATCTCACCACGTAAGAGTGTACTCTTAGCATGACTCTCCATCTTGATGTTACATCTAATTACCTAGCTACTGCAACCCAATTAACACAGATAATGGGCACCTATGTGTTTCTCCATAATAAAAATTAAATCTCAGTAAAAATACTCGCTATAGCAAGGATTTCCATGCTTATTAATTTGATCATAGTTCTTAGCTTTTACGCAAGATATGACATACTTGTTTTGTAATAAGCTCTTCTACACCAAACCAATTTTTCTATTTAATTCTTCATAGTGTTCAAGAAAGCCCAGTCATGGTTGTTATGGAGTCAACTACTACCCTTGCAAATTGTGGTCCTTACTACCTTCAACCAATAATATTTGTAGTCACCATTAATCAGTTGCACCAAACTCACTATGCACTTTTACCTAGCAGCCCAAGTTCTACTAACTCTACTTATAGCCCTATCCAATTTTGGCATAACATCTAAGTTTGGCACATAATCAAATTCTAGCTATCAACCCATTTCGTGCCTTTAAACATACGTCCATAAAACCTTTTATTTTTTAGCTTGAAAGCCCCTGGTCACAATAATAGGTGAAATAAATTAAAAACCACCAAAAATGGACTCCTTGACACCCCTTTAAGCTAGGGACCCTAGGGAATAATTTTCATGCATTAAACCTCCATAGCCTTGGTCATATAGCTGCACAGAACCTTATCCTAGGATTAACCTTATCCTTCATCCTTCCCTCCAAGATTACGTTTAGTGTGGGGTCCACCTAACATTCGCATCAACTAATCAATGATGAGATGGGATGAGATGTACTACATCTGAGCCTAATGGCTAGTCAACCTATTGCTTCTCTCTGTGCACCAGCCAGACCTTTGAGGGTAAACCTGTAGGGGTGATGTGTCCCATGGAACCCTTACTACAATCATGTGAGCCAATCAATTTCCTGCTGGATTGAGTTGGTTTTGACAACTACCCTATGAGAACAGTGCCTATTAAGTCTATCAGTTACTTTTCACTATTGGCTTGATGGGCCTTGACCGAAGTTCAGTGTTAGGAAGCCAAGAAAATCCCTACACTACTGGCCCTTTTGGAATCAGTGTCAGCTGAAGTAGTATGGGAGGATGCAGGAACCAAGTTTCCACACCCTGAGATGGTTGTGATGTTAGTTTTCTACCTTAATCACTGCCTTCATGCAGATCAATAAGCTTTTAGGGCTTATCAATGTATTTCCTCTTCCATCTTTCAAAACCTCCACGAAGGTATCTGACTGTCCTTTGTGCAACCCTAAACAATGATTCAGCCACTTACACACCTCTATAACTATGATCTTGTTTCCTTAATTATCTTAGTGGTTAACCAACTTTATCATGCAATTTAAGATTACCCTTACGTAAAAATATATTATTACTTGCATTCACATAATAGATAGAGATAGATACATTCGCACATCAATTTAACATTATAATATAAACCTGGAACTTAACATATCATAATCATATGCAATAATTAGAGACATAAAACATAGTGATTCGCGAATACTCTCTTTATTTATGATTCAAGTTCCCAGTATAGACTCTATCCTCCCTATACACACAGCTATAGTGGTCTGTGCACTCAGCGGCGGACTTCCACCCTAGGATTCTACACACTCAGCTCTAGAGCCTCTTCCTATGCTAAGATCCTCTCTCTTATCTTACCCAAACTTACCAATGACTCATGACTTCTTACTTACTTGCTGTAATTCTCTATTTAAATTTTCTAAGACTTCCCTTTTTATACAATCCCATGGTTCGTAGACCATGGGTAGAGCTCCAAAAATGATACAACTTATCTAGACTAAGGGTAGAAAACCATTTTAACTTTAGACATCTTCATGCTCCATGACCAAAAAATGTAGATTACTTTAAATTTCTTTACACAAAATTCGGGCCTTCTGCCCCAAACCTTGGGTGTTTAAACCAAAATTGACCCATAGGGGACCCGTTCCCAACAAGCCCCCAATAAAAACATGGTGGCTTGCCATCGAGTCACTCATCTTGTGCAGAGATCTTGTCACAAAGACCTCGTAGCTCAACTTGGACAAATTCTACCTCGGTGATGCACTGTGTTGCCACCTGCTTTAGCTCCTCAACCAACTATTCTGTCACTGGCTCTGCTATATCAAACTGTAGCTTCTGCTTAGTCTCTTGGATAATGACCAACTTGCCTTCAATGGTTAATCCAAAATGGATCTTAAACCCTCTAAAACTCTATGTCTTCAAATATTTAAAAACACTATCGTATGGAAAAACACTAAAAATTGGCAGAAGCAGAGCTAAGCAGAGGTTCAAATCGCGCTGCACAGGAGCCGTCGTATCAAGCTGATCAATGGTCCAGATCAAATTGGCAATATCTCATTAGTGGAGGTCAATGGGGCATATTGGCACTAACCCTGAGTGAGTTGTAACTACGATCTAGCGATATAACGTGGATCGTCAGATTGACGCACAGATCAACAGAGGAGACCACTTATATCACATCACAGATTTAAAAGCAAAGGACTTACGCAACCTAGAGACACAAATGATATGAAATTGCAATAGAATGGTAGACCCAAAAGGTTTATAAATATGGCTTTACATTATTTAAGTTATGTGGTAAAAGGTGTTTTGGGTAGACTTCAGGTCGTAAGCGGTATTGGAGAGGTTCTGCCCAATTCCATACACTGGTCAACATGTAGCACACCACAGGAGAGAGAAAACAATTTTTTTGAGCGGGTAATATCCGTGCACGTAGGGCACTCGAAATGGTTGTCATCCATTTGATTGGGAGATCATGGATCAACGGTGGAGATCAAGCAAATTACTTGATGTTTCAGGTTAGATACGAACTCAAGGCAACTCAAGGGTGGGCTTGCGACTTGCAATAGCGATGCAACAACGGGCCCAATAGGATTATAGGTTGGATTCAATATCATTTGAAGTCTAGATTGGTAGAAATTCTCACTGTTTTGGTGTATTTCTCTGTGTAAATAGAGAAACGTATTCTCGGGGATGTCACTTGCGCTAGTGGTCATTTTCGTTACAAACAAGTGGCCTTGTTGATTCAAGCGTTTACAATGATTGTTTAAACGCTTAGCAGGGAGATGAAGGAACAACGCTAGAAGCCAGAGAGCCTGAAGAGGGAAGGCTAATAGATAGGGCTGAGAGGCTTAAAAATCCATCCCATAACAAAAGAGGACAAGCAATTGCTCAGAGACAGAGAGAAGAGAGCAATAGAAAGCAGAAGACAGAGAGCAAGAGGGAGAGGTTGTGCACTCTTTTAGACTCAAGGATTTCGAGTAAATCCCTATTGTTTTGTCACTATTGTGTTGAGACACTATTCGAGCTCACACTTGCATTATTCTACTCTTAAAGACATAATATAGAGGTCGACGCTAAAAGCTGGACCAGGAGACATAGCAAGGAAGTCTAGTGAACTCCTTGATTATTTTGCTTTGTTGATGTGTTTGTTTATTATGTTTTATAACTATTCATTGTCTATATTATTCACAATCGTTTTGATCTGTTGCACTAATTAATGTAGGCATTCCTGCACATGAGTGTATAATACCTTAATATTGATTTAAGATCTCATTTTTAGATCAATGGTGGTCATGATATCATAGGCATCATCTAACCAAGGCTTCGACAGAGCCTTCAGCATGGCTTCCTTGTGCTACGCTACATCTACCTATTCCTTTAGTGCATTTGCCTCTTGTAGCTTTGTGAGCCTTTCCGTGATGACAAAAATTTGTGTTATTGCCTTAGCATCGTCGTAGCACAGCTACAGTTCCTTCACCTTTGTCTCCAGCCTCTGTACATTGGGGTCCTCTTGTAGGTTGGTAAGGACCTCAAGAAACTACTCAAAAAGTGTCATGCAATCTGTCACCGCACTTGCTAACTTGCTACCACATTTTCCATAGTAGTCGTGCACTACTCCCTAACTTCCGTTGGATTCAAAGGCTGTGAATTCAACTACAACTCCACGATCTTGAGATTTTGCTCCATTTGAACCTTGGCTAACTCTATGTGTGCATTGCGCACTCCCACATCAAGTTTTCAAATCCGCAGATCAACTGGCTTAGCCACAGGGATGTCTAGCTTCAAGACAGTCTGGCATGCTTCATCCGCAACCTTAGTGAGGCATTGATTCGTATTTGTGAGGTCGGTCACAAGTTTGATGGCGAAGTTGCACTATACAACCATCTGATCATTGTTCACCTTTTTCTTGTTGATTACCTGCAAAGCACCATCATCACGGGCCCGAAGTTTGATGATCACACCGTCCTACATAAGGCAAAGCACATCACTAGGAATCATTGTCAGATTAAGTCCCACACCCTTGAGGGCGCTGAAAGCAGGTCTTTCAGCATTAGTTTCCATTGTCAATGCTCCATCTGGTAGCACTATAGCTCGGGGGTTCCTAGCGCATGACATCTCCATGGATTTTTATGTGCTAATGCCAACAGTGGTGGGTGCCATGCTGGTCGGCATGTGTGAAGTGTGGATCTACAACTTGGGTAGACCAATCTAAATAATGCCCAACGCCTGCTATTGCTGCAGCAGTTCTGTAGTGGCATCTCGCATTGTATCCCCTATATCATTCAGATCCTCATCTGTCAAAGTGACTGAATCCAAAGATGTCTTGCTCGCTTTGACTTCTTCCATAGGCCTATCTTTTTTGGACCCGTACTGCACTTAATATAGAATAGAGTCATCTTTGGGTCTGGTCCTCCTTGCTCTCTTTGCTTGTCCGCTTCTTCCCCTGTCTCTGGTGAGGGTGATTTCTCTTTGTCAGAGCCACGCTCCTCTCCTCCTGCCTATCCACATGTCTCTTGCATGGTAGCGCACTCTATCTTAGCCTTAGCATCAACCTCCTTTCTTTGTTTCATAGCCAGATGCTCCATCTTCAACTTGGCTTCTTATTTCTTCCGCTGCGCAATGGTCTTGCTAGATCCCGCAGCCAAGTATAAGATAGTGTGCCATTAGGCCTGCCATCTATCAAGGATTGCATTGATTGCATCATTTGTCACCAAGTAGGGAAGGTTTTTCCACTTATGCTCGGGGTCCTTCCATGCCCTTATTGAGACGTGCTAGAAATAAACCTTGAATTCCACATACTCTTGTAATTTTTCAAAATTGGTAGGTGACAACCATGGCTTGCAGTTGATGACCATGTGCACGTTCAACTCCATCAGGGTCCAAAATATTTTGCTGTCCATTACCAGCTAAGGATCGTTCGTCATCCACAACGAAGCGTACTTCATGGCCTTTGGTAGGTCTGGCATAACCAAAGGAAACTAACTATCTTCAAGTATCACCCATGCTACCAGCACTATGGACAGCAAGAGCCATGCATAGTGAAATGTCTTACTGAGATCCTACACCTCGTGGAAGTTCACGAGGAACTCACCGTAGAGGTAGTGTGCCCAATTAAATTGAACTCCCTCCATGCATTAGGCTGCCAATGCTACAACTAGTGCTGGCACTTTGTCTGCACGACACTTCTGCATGACCTTCCCTACTAAGAGCTGTGTAGCTACTTTGACCGTACGGTCACAAATGCTCAAAATGGTGTAGTCGTGCGACTTCATCACTAACTTGAACTTTTCCTTCATGGCCTCTGCGAGGACATACTCACCAGCCTTTCCACCAGGTGCCATGGCTGGATTTTCCCTTACGTATGGTAGCCATGTGATCCTATGGATCAACCTATCAGTGATGGGCATTGGCTCCTCCTACCATCAACACCCATCGTGTACCAAGCACAGTAGTTGCTTGACTACGACCATTGTGATGGGTGCATGGTTGTAATGTGGAACCCATAGCAGGTTCAACAGTCCTACCTTATCCACACTTCTCAGCCACTTCTGCGACTCCAATGCGGTTACTCCAGTGGTTTTGTGGAACACGCAGTGCATGTGTTGATTTGTTGCTAGGTGAGGAAACTACCCTGTGTCCGCTAAATCCCAATCTTTTAATTTCAAAATGGGGACATGCCCCAAGCATGGTCCTTCAAACACAATTTGGTCCGGCAAGAGGGGTGTATGTAGGGTGACCTTACTCTCACCAACATCTTTGGGCACCTTTTTCTTTCCCTTGCATAAAGGGATGTACTCAGGCAACTTAGTGATGGGGTCAGACCCCAGAATTTCGACATCCTCTGTTTCCACCCCAACATCCTCATAATCCATTGGAATATCATCAATCTCCTCTTCTCCCAGCTCTAGGTTAATCGTCTTGTCATTTTCCTATGCAGTGGGTTTAACCTTGTGTGGGTGTTTCTTGGGAGATGCAATGCGCCGACTGTGCTAGTGTGACCTGTTTTCCCTTCTTAATATTAGGACCCTCCATGGTCGGGGTAGGCCTTGGCCTAGGCATCTGTGTAGACTTTGGTAGTTAAGCTGGTATTTTTACAAGTGCACCTTCCAAGGTAGCTCCTTTTGCTACCATAGCCACCTCTAGGACTCCCTCGGCTATCATTACTTCTGTGCTCATAGCTTTAATGGGTGTTGACATAATGCTACATAATAACTCCTGATTTGCTTATGACAATGTCTCAAACAAAGAACTTGCTAGCAAAAGCTTGAAGGTTTCACGGTTCATGTGTGCCTGAGAGCTCAACAACTTACTTCTCAAAATTCCAAGTGTTGTTCGCTGGGTAGCCACTTGTAATTTATAGGCACTTTCAAATTTGAATTGGACCATTCCCCCAAAAATTCATTCATTAATGTTAGATTGGTGACATATTTTCAGAGATCTGGTCCATAAATTCTGACTTAAATGTCGCCCCCCACTCCATTTGGCCATTTTTTCATCATCAAATCATGACAAGTGACTTTAACGATCACTTTTTGGCTGCTCTGCATGGTTGCTTCCTTGGTAGCATAGGCCCCTTTGCACTTCCATGGGAATTGTGACATATCTTTTTTCCACGTAGTTCCCTGATTAGATAGCTCTTTGACCCAGGTAGTGTAGTCTATAGTCTCGTGCTTCCTTTCAACTACCTGGAGCACTAATACTGTGCTTCCCTCATATAGTTACCTCGTTGGATCACCGGTGTATGGCTTCATTCCGCTACCATTCACCTTCCCTAGGAAGGGTTCTCCATTGTATTTGACCAACTGAATTGCTGCACCATCGGTAATCTCCTTGATGACATATGGCCCTAGCGAGTGTATCTGAAATTTCCCTGGAAATTTATCAAATTTACTGTCATATAACAAGACCAAATCATTTACCTTGAAGGTGCATAGTTTGATGTGTCAACCATACCATGCCTTTTCGCGTTCCTTTTGAACTTGTTGCTGAAATCCAACTAGAAATCGGTCCTCCTGAAGCTCTGCTAGCTGCATGAGCCTCTCTTCTAGAGCTCCACTATTTGCCATTCTTGTGAGTGCTACTATGAATAGACTAGGTACAATGTATTCCATTGGCATCACAGCTTCTATGCCATACACGAGTCTGAAAGGTGTTTTCCCAATTAGTTTCTTGCAAGTTGTTCTATAGGCCGATAGCACCACTGGTATGTGCACATCCTAGTCATTTCTTTCAGAATTGCAGACCTTTATCAATGCATTCTCCACTACCTTATTTAATGCTTCCACTATCCCTTTGGTTGGTGGGTGATAAAGTGTACTCCTCTCATGATACACCTAAAATTCTTTTAACAACGTGCTGATTGCTTCATTAAGAAAGTGCATATCATGGCCGCTCATCAAGATATTTGGACAACCAAATCTCGTCAATACATATTCAAAAATAAAGTTTGTTGTTTTTGTACCTATATAGTACTGCACAGTCTGCGCCTTTACACACCTGGTCAAGTACTTAGTCGCGATGATGATGTACTGCACACCTATTTTCTTTCCTTGAGCTTGAATTGGACCCACAAAGTCAATCTCCCATTTCTCAAATGGTTGTAATGTCACCTATGACGTCAAAGGCAGTTTACCCCTCTATGATGGGATGCGAGTCCTTTGGCATGTGTCGCATGCCCTATAATATGCTTTCGCATCCTTATGCAAGGTTGGCCATGACAACCAAGCATGCTAAACATTTAGCATTGTTTCTTTTCCTGCATAATTTCCTCCTGCAGCTCCTCCATGAGCCTTTGTGAGAATGCTACTTCGTTAAAAGATAGGTAAATAATGTCGCAATATTTCATCTGACCCCATTTTGTACAAGTGCCCTAGAATGACAGAGAAGTATACCCCGCGCACCACTAACTCCTTCTTCTGCTAGCTTATATACCCTTCTAGAACAATTCTCATCGTCAGGAAATGTATGATATCATTAAAGTGACTATCTGCGATGTGCACTGCAAAGAGCTACACATTAGGCAACCCCTCCTCCAAATTAGTAGGTTCCTCTGTAGTTTCAATGTGCGACAGATAATCAGGTCCCGCATTCACTCATCCTTGCTTCAAAATAACTTCAAAGTCATACCCCTGGAACAACAACAACCATATGTAGATCTTCCCCCCAGGACAGGCTTATTGATGAGGTATTTCAATGTAGAATGATCCGTATACATCTTAAAATGTCTGCCCAACAAATAGTGCTTGAAATTTTTGAGCGCGTACACCATGGCTAGTCCTTCACGCTCTATAGTGGAATAGTTCTTTTCAGCCTTGGACAACTTCCTGCTCGGGAATGTTATAGGATGGTCCGATTCCCCTTCACCCGCTTGTGTCAACACGGCCCCCAATGCAATACATGATGCATTCATGTGCAAATGAAATTCCTTCTTCCAGTCTGGGAAGACTATGATTGGCGCGATGACCATTTTCTCTTTCAACACATCCAAGCTCTTATGGAATTCATCGCTCCAATAGAACATAACATCATTTTTCAACAATTTCTTCATGGGCATAGCTCTTGATGAACTTTCTATAGTATTTGGTGTGCCTTAGAGTTGCACGCAACTGTTTCACATTCATTGGCATCTCCAAGTTGATTATCACTACGATCTTCATGGGGTCTACCATCAAACCTTGTTTATATACCACATGACCCTGCAAGATCCCAAAAGGGACAAAAGATAGACACTTCTTTAGATTGAGCATGCTTTGGTATCTCCGACATGTATCTAACATCAAGCGCAGACTTGCCACATGACACTTGACCAATCCAAACATTGTCCAATCGTCAAACTATACCTCCAGAAACATATGAATGAAGTCCTTGAATGCTGCAATGACTACGCATGAAAATATTTCTAGCACATTCTTTAGCCCGAAAGGCATTACGGTGTACTGAAAAACATCCCCATTTAGTCACGAAGGTCATCTTGCTTCTATCCTCGAGAAAAAATTTGATCTGATGGTACCGAGAGAACCCATCAGTGAAAGAGTATGATTCTTGGCCACCTACATTATCTATAAGTTCATCAGTGAATGGGGTTAGGAAAGGATCATGCACGCAAGTGTCATTCACCTTCCACAGATCCCTGGATATCCTTATTTCTTCTCTCTTCTTCTTTTCCTGAACCACTATCGGGCTTACCTAATCAGATTCTTCCATTGGTTCAATAATTCCTGCCGCAAGCATCTTATCTAACTTAGCATGAACCCTTTCCTTATACTTAGGATTAAGGTGGTAAGGCCAATGTTTTATAGGTTTTGCCTCTGGTTTCAAGGTGATCTTCATGACACCCAGGTCTCCTATTATTCTTTTTAAATTAGAAAACTTTGGGGGGAGAAAATCCTGATATTCGCGGAGGAGCTCAGCAACCTTATCTACTCTTTCATTAGTGAGTGCCAGTATTGTAGCAAGAATGTTGCAACTCCTAGGCTACCAACTTTACTTTTATCAACCCAGTAGTTCGTAACAAACTTGGAAGTGTCGGTGCTATATGCACAAGTACTAGTTCTCATTGCAGGTTGTCACATGGTCAGCCGGCACGAGATCACTAGGAGCTCAAGCCAACATCTATCGATTTTAGAGGAAGCTCTATGTGTGATGAAAGGAAAGAAATATTACTCTACATATGCTATTTTGAATGCATAAAGGAGAAAGATTGGAATGTAAAGCAAAACCTAGTAAACTATAATTAACAAGCTTATTCTACTTTTGCCAAAAACAATGAAAACCATGAAAGAAATGCTATTACCTACTCAAGGAAGTAAACAACATCTAACCATGCTATTTTTGGAAGGAAATAAGAAAAAACATATTTTTGGATTTTTATGTGTTTTTATGTGAATTTAACATGCATCTAATTTATTGTGTGTGAGTGTGGCAGTGAATAGGTGGTGTTAGAGGGCGGTTTTTGAGCTTGGGAGGATGTAGGATGGTGTGGATGGGTCCTAGGAGGTCTTAGGTGGCCTTCTACAGGCCTTTCCCACACTTGGCCTTCAAAATAAAGCCTACAGGAAAAACTACATGAGGACACAAGAAAACTACAGGAGGAAAACAGGGAAACTACATGAGGCCTACAGGAGGAGGCCGAGAGAAATTTTCACTATTTTGAGGGTGTGAGAGTGGGTGGAATATGTGGATGAAGGTTGGAGTGAGGTGTTAGGGTGCCTAAGGTGTACCATGAATCACCAAGAGAGAGAAAGATGATTGGGTTTGCTCAAGGAGAGAGGAAGACGTTCTATGAAAAATGAAGGAAACTAGGGTAGAATTGAGGTGAGGTTTGGGAGACCTATAGGGCATGGATCAGATGGAGGGTGTGATTTCTAGTAAGCTGGTCTACTACTGGAAGAGATTGCTACCTAGAAGCTAATAGTTAACCAAGAAAATCAAACAACCAATTATATGAGTGCATCCTAGGAAAAATAGAGTTTTGCATTAAAATGGCCTAAACTATGATGTATAGAAGGAAATGCTGGGAAATGTTGTCAGAAACGAAAGAATGCAAAAGGAATATTGCAAATTAGGAAGTGAAAATGATAGATAAGATATAAATCAAAGCAAAACTAGACTATCAACCTACTAGAGAGATGCAAACACTAGAAGTCCTAGGAATGAGGAAAATCTGTGTGTTTGGGGCAGCGAGAGAGTCTTTGCCTCAAATCATGGTCCCAGAGGTAGGAAGAGATCCAAGGCAATGTTGCTAGCCTTTTTAATCTTCTCTAATGACTACTTAACCTACTACAGAAAGCACAAATGGAAGCAAGCTGCTAAATCATCAAAAGCAACCTATTCTTAACCATAAGAGAAATACTTCTAACAACAAACTAATCTACAAACTGATGTAAAGCATACAAATACAAGTAAAGAGAAGCTTGCTTGCTTGGATTGGGCCCCAACGCAAGATATTCAACCCTCTGAGGTAACTCAGTGCTAGCTCAAAAAGGATTCCATATTCATTATCAAAAATAGCAAGATTACATAAAACTGTCATAAAATAGTAAGCTCAAAATTTGAGCAGAGTTTACACAAGAAAAACATTTGACCCTAGTGAGGCCCTAGGCCTCTCTACTTATACATCTGAAGCTACCAACATCTTCCTTAAAATCTGGGATGCTTGGCTCCCAAAACTCGAGATAACTATCAATCATCTTCCACTTGCTCGACTACCTTCTAGTGCATTATCCAGTTGCTTGTACTCCGAGCTGAATGAAGGGGAATTCGAAGTGAGGAGCAATAAATGAGGGGCATTCCCTCCTATAATTCCTCTCCTTTATCTAATTTTATTTATTGATGTATTTTTACCACTAGATCCTTGACTTTGACCTTGAAATCCATCAATAATATGCATTAAATACATGTTAGACCACATGGCATAATAACTAACTCAACTCACCCTATAAACATAAATATAATCAGCAAATTATACAATAAGCTAAGAGAATGGTTGATTTGACTAGGTTAAGAGGTAAAATGAGCCCATATAATTACCCATTTATGAGGCTCATCATCACCCCCCAACTAAAGGTGTTGCTCATCCTCTAAGCAACCTAGTCAATCTCTTGGTCTTTCATGGCCGTGGTGGCCTCCCTAGCCTTCCAGGATTCTGAAGTGGTCTGCTCATGTTCTGCATAAAATCTTGTCTTTCGTATATGTTCTTCCACTGTGCCTTCTCTTTTTCTTCTCTTCTACCTTTTGGCATGCCTAATATGAGCGGAGGACTCAAGTTGAGGCCAATCTAGTTGACCTTTAGCATTTCCATGGAGTGCTTGTACATTGGCACTCTTTTCAATGCCTCCTTTAGCCTCATGGGGGAATGGTATTCTATGATATGCAAGCTGTGGGGGAGGGTGTTTCATCTTCTCATGCATGCATGCACACATTCATCCCCAAGTAGTCTCAGCATATCTTCAAAGTGTGCAATGGCTTGTTCCTGGTTGGCTAGATATTTAGGGGCAAATTGAGGGTCATCGAAAAATAGGTTGTGTGTGCTGATGAGTGCCATAGGATCTGATGGCTCAGCTCTTATCATCAATGGTTCATTCTTCTCTTTTATTAACAATCTTTTCATTTCTGCTACCCTTAATTCTTCATGGTTCATCCATGACGCCATGGCAATTAGTTGCAGATCCCCTAGCTTGACATTGGGGTCCCACACATTCAGGTCAGTGAGGGCCATGTTGTGTATATAGAACTCTACCGTCTTTGCTTTTTCCTTGGACATGCTTTCGTCAAACAAATCCGTGAACTGCCTGTAGTCTTAAAAATACATTATGCATCTTTGTGCCAAAGCTTTTATTTGGAATTGAAGCCATTGATCCGTTAGATGGAGGCCATAAGATTTGGCTGGTGTTCTGCATTGTAATACTTCTATTGATAAGTTGGCCATGTATGCCAAATGAGTCTCTTTCTCCTGCAACTACCTCCTTAGTAATTCATTCTCATTCTCAAGGTGGCTTCTTATAATGGCTTCTTTGTCTCTAAGAGCACTCAATTCCCTACCCATTTCCCTGATTTTTTCTTCCATGTGGCCAATTTCCTCAATTCCTTTGGACTTGGCTATCTGCATCCACCTATGTGTTCTCACTCTCTCTTTTTCCAATTCAAAAAAAAGTGGAATTGCAAATTTCTACGGGATTATCGTGCCTCCCTCAAGTAGTCAGTAATAGGAGTCAATATTAGGTTGGGGGTTAGGTTCTTGTAGCTCTTGTGCTTCCTCTTTCACCTCTAGCTATCCTCCTATATTTTCCTCAAGTTTTTGTGTCTCTTGTTGTTTGGACAGTGTCCCCTATAGGATTGTTTTAGCCTCCTGTAGGTCTGGTTAAGGGTCCTGTAGAATTTCCTTTCCCTTCCATGTAGAAGATCTTATAGTCCTCTTTTCATAGGTTATGGATGTCTTGGAAATATATTCTTTCACTTTGGCAGATGGTGAATCTTCAATGTTAATGGGAGTCTTTGATGAGGGCTGAGGTTTGCCTATTTTAATTCTGGTACTCTTCCTTGCCCTGAAATACATGGAGGTTTCTCTTTACGTCTTCTGCTTTTGGTTTACTGGTGTACTGAGGGTAGTGAGGGTAGTTGCTGCTTCTCTTTCCAAAGTTTCAGGGGAATTTTCTCTTTGCTCTACCCTCTCTACCTCCTTTTCTCCCTCTTTTGTCTCTTTTTCCTCCTCCTGCTCTATCTCTTTTTCTACCTCCTGTTTTGTCTCTTCAACACTCCCCTCCTCTATTTCGTTTCTTTCCTCCTTCCTCTCTTTCCCTGCTATGTCACCGCTATCTTCATCTTCTCCTCCTTGCTGTTCTCCCTCCTCACTAACAGTAGGACTGACATCATATGTTACTACCTTGATGTCATCCTCAGCTATCATATTTCTAAAAACTTCCAATTCTATAGGGATTGTAAGGGTATGGTGGGCTTCTTCTAATAGGATCTTTATTAGTCCATGGTGAGCTAGCTGTTGTGAATTTCCTTCTTGTACCTTGGTGTTGGAGTCAATGAGTGACTAAAGGAGAAAGTAAGGGACACTAAGCTTTTGATGTGCTGGGGTATCCATGCCATATCTCAATTCTTGGAGGATTCTGAAATGATATCCATAAACAATGTTGTGCCTCCCCTCACAAGAAATGTATTTGATCACTTGGTAGCTAACCTCATCCCAGGGATATCGTACACTAGCCCTCCTAATTCCATTTTTGTCTTCAACAGGGGTTTCATTATCTTGGAAAAATTTCCTCTTGGCAGCTTGACCAATTATTTTCTCATCTTTACTCCAAGGTAGTCCAAGAGGAAGGGTAGTGACCCTACTAATGAATTCAGGGGTTATTTCAATGGAGAGGCCTCTAATGGTTACAATAGCATGAGTTCTTGTGTGAGGGACTAGAGAGAGAGAGAATTCATGGGAAATTTCATCATCAAACCCTCTAGACTTCTCAAAGAAATTCATCCAGTTTGCCCTTGTAAACATTTCCACCCCCTGAGGATGTGCATGGAATCTAGTGGAGTTAGTGGGCTCTTTTCTCATAAACCCCCCTATCATACTGCCTATACTTCTTTTGAAAAACCAAATATGGAGGTGGAGACAAAGAATTTTGAGTGAAATAGAAAAACAGAGGGGACGGTGTTTTTTTTTTTAAACATTATTTTTTTTATGTATTTCTACCCTCGTAAAGACTCATTTTACCTTCAATTTGAGACAAAATCTTTCACATTTTGATATTCAACAGAGGGCATTCATGAACCCTACCTCTTCAGACTGAAATTCATGCCAAAAATCACGTTTTCTCCCTTCAAAATGACTCACTGTCGCTCTTATAGAAGCCCGTTGTCCCTCCTGTAGATTTCCTATATGTGCTCCTATAGAAAACCTATAGGGCTCCTGTAGAAGATGCTGAGAGAAAAAAAATGGAGGAAATCAATTGGGGGTGGTGGATATGAGGCTGTGGGGACATAAGAAGAATATTGTGTGCCTGAGTTATGAGGAGAAACTGAAGAAAAGGTGGTGAGAATGCACGAGGAGGAGTGCTCATTACCTTTCATGGTTGTGTTCAGTTATGAGCACTAAGCTGACATGGTGTATGTTGCCCAAATTAGGATCTTTGGTCCACACCTACCTGGGCATCATGAACCCCTCATAATCATCCCCTCATTACTTCATCGGAGTTAACTCTTACTCCCACTACCTGTCCTTCACATATTTTGCTTGAGTTGACTATGTGCACATGTGGGTGATATCTTGGTTAAGTGGAGTCAACTAAATGAAGGTGGCCAAGTTAACTGGCCACCTTTTCCTCTTTTAATTTCAACCATCTCATTCCCTTCATAGGATTCCTAATTACACAAATGAAGATAGAGGAGTGACTTAGCTACTTACCTGTAATCGAAGTGTATTTGCTGCCATCGACTATGAGGTGTTGTGGCTTTATCTGCTGCAAGCCTTCATTTTCCTTCATGCATGTTGTCTCTGCTTGCTAATGTGTTGTTGTGTGTTTTTGTAGGTTCTTCTTTTGTTGGAGCTGAACTGCATGTCCCTTTTCAACCTTAAGATGTGTTATCATTTTTTGCTAGTTCTGGACTTCTATGGGATGAGCTGCTACAAGAATTCCTATAGGAGCTCTTGTAGCTGCTTCTCCCCTTGACATTTCAGCTATTTCCTTATGCTTGGAGCTCGAGAATGATGCCAGAGGTGGGGATGAATGATGGAGGGATAGTAGGTAAGCTTCAGGTAAAGTTAATGGTGCCTTTTCTTCCTTTTATTTTTGTTTTTTGTTCCCAAACTGAAAAACTTATTTTTTGTGTTTTTTCTTGGAAAGGAAAAAAATAATAATGATGCTCGGAGTGTGATGCAAGCTCAGAAATGATGGAAAGGAGTTTTGAAGATGGTAATAGGGATTATAGGTTCCTCATGGAGTTTTTCTTGTCCCTCAGACTACCTCATGTAGACACTTTTGGCTCTTTGTAATTCCTACAAGAGCCTCTTGTAGAAAAAACAGAGCCTTCTGTAGAAAACACAGTTTTGGAAGAAAAGGTATAGTGGGATGAAAGAGATGCAAAAAATGATGGAGGAAGGTGTGGAGAATATGAGATGGATGCTGTTATGAATGTCAGGTTCCCCTTCGCACCTTCTTCTAGTCCCTGTAGTCCTCCTGCAAACTTGCAATGCAATAAAAAATCATTTTTCCTTTCCCCTTTTTTTTTGAAAAGAACTAGGGCACCTCAGAGAGGTTTTCACCTTAATTTCCTACCCTGGGTGCCTCCAAGGGAGGTTTTAACCTAGGGATCTTATTATTTTCCCTTTTTTTTTTGACATCACTGGGCCGCCTCAGAAGAGGTTTTAAACCCAATGATGGGACTCACATGCCTCATGGAGGTTTTCACTTGAGTCCTTATTTTTTCTCTTTTTTTCTTCAGTGAGTGGGTGAAGTGGAAGCTAAGACATGCTCCACTACCGTCACTATTTTATTCAAATATTCAATAAAATCTCACTTGGAGATGGGTTTCTTGTAGAATTTAAACCGATGTCCATTGACAAGCATGGGGATGGCTTCATCATCAATGGTTTTGATCAGAACTGAACCATTGTCATTGCATTTCTCCACAGTGTAGGGTCCCAGCCATTTTATCCTCAGCTTCCTTTGAAATCCTTGTATCTTGAATCATAGAGTAGTGCCCAATCTCCCTCTTGGAATTATTTCTCCCTAATATTCATGTCATGCCATATCTTTCTCTGAAGCTGAACTACCTCTGTATGGAGAAGGGCTTGCAATCTATATTCATCCAATCCATTGAGCTAAAGTAATCTCTCCTTTTGTGCATTGCTGAGGTCTAGGTCTAGTTGAGCTGCCATCCTTAGGGTATTTAATTCAAACTCTATTGGCAACAAAGCCTTCTTCCCATAGACCAGTTCATAGGGTGTGAACCCGGTGGTGGTCTTCCATGTTGTGTTGTAGGCCAAAGTGGCCTCAACTAATCCCTTCCAATGCTCTATTAGTGACCTCCACTTTCCCATTGGCTTGTGGATGGTAAGGGGTGGAAGTCATGTGCTTAATCTTATGATGTGTGAGAAGGTCTTCAATCAGGTTGGAAGTGAACTGACTTCCTTGGTTTGTGAGCAACTCTCTCGGATACCCGAACTTGTAGAATATGTTTTCCCTTAAAAACTCACCTACTTTTCCTCTATCATTGCATTTATTGCTTTTGTATCCGCCTACTTTGTTAGGTACTTAGTGCACACAATGATGTACTTCGTCTGCTTTGAAGGGAGGTTGATAGGCCCCACAAAGTCGATGCCCCACTTCTCAAATGGCTCAAAGGTCACTTGAGGCTACATGGGAATTTCATCCTTTGGAGTGGTTTTCCCCATCCTCTGACACCAATCACATTAGCTCATGTATCTCCTCACATCCTGATGAAGAGTGGGCCAGTAGTAACCTGCTTGAAATATCTTGAAGGCGGTTCTTTTTGCTGCAAAATGACCTCCACAAGGCCCATCATGACAAGTCAGGAGGATTTCAAAGTCTTCCTCATCTTTGACAAATCTTCTCAAGATCTGATCTGGGCCAAATTTTAAGAGATTGCCTCCAATCTAGGTGAAAGGGGCACTTTTCCTTACTATATTTCTCTTCTCTTTTGAGGATAGGTGTGGTGGGAACTTTGTTGAAACCAAGTAGTTTGCTATATCAGCAAACCATGGAGAGAGTACTAATATAGCAGATAGGTGTTCATCTGGAATAGGTGATCCACCATTCCTTCTTCACCTGCAAGCAAATTTACTCTAGACAAAATGTCAGCAACAACATTCTCTTTACCAGGCTTATCAATAATGGTTAGATCAAACTGTTGCAGTAAAAACAACCATCTAATAATGCAAGCATTTACATCTAGTTTCTTCATTAAAAATCTAATTGTAGCATGATTAGTGTGAACAAAGGTTTGATAGCTTATGATATAATGTCTGAATTTGTTTAAGGAATGCACGACAGCTAGGAATTCCTTCTCGGTCACTGTATAGTTTAACTTTGCCTTTGAAAAGTTTTTGCTTATAAGGTATATGGCATAAGGCAACGTTTCATCAATGTGTCCTAAGTTTGCTCCTATTTCTCTTTTCAAGGAATTTGTGTGAATGTGAAAGGGTAGGGCCTAGTTTGGGCCTCTGAGAATTGGGGTAGTCATTAACTTACTCTTCAAGGTATCTAGGGCTTCTCGACAGTTTTCTGACCATATGAACTCAACATCTTTGCCTAGGAGGCCAAACAAAGGAGAGGCTAACTTGCTAAAGTCTTTAATGAGTCTCCTATAATATCCAGCTAAGCCTAGGAAGCTTTTGACATATCTCACCTTTTAAGGAGGCGGAACCCTTTGGATGATGGAAATTTTGTTGGGGTCCACTTGTAGTCTTTGTTGAGATATTGCATGACCTAGCACGGTCCCTTCAGTCATCGAAAATTCACATTTTTCTAGACTGGGGGATAGGTTCATCTCAATACACTTATCTAGAACTTTTCCTAGGTTAGATAAAGCTTCCTGAAAGTTAGAGCCATAAGGAGTAAAATCATCCATGTATATTTCTACTGCATCATGAACTAGTTTAGAAAATATACTCAACGCAGCTCTTTGGAAAGTAGCTGGAGCATTGCATAAACCAAAAGGAAGGACCTAGTATGTAAAGGTACCCCAAGGACAAGTGAAAGTGGTCTTATCTTGGTCCTCTGGGTTGATTTGAATCTGATTATACCCGCTAAACACATCTAGGAAGGAGAAAAACTTTTTCCCTGTCAGACCATCTAACACTTGATCTATGAAAGGTAAAGGAAAATGGTCCTTTTTAGCGGCTTTGTTCAATTCTCGATAGTCGACTCAAATTTTCCACTTACCATTTTTCTTTGGCACTAGCACTAAAGGAGAGACCCATTCACTGTCAGAGATGGGATAGATGAATCCTGCATCAAGCAATTTCTGTAGTTCTTCCTTAACAATATATTTAAGTGTTGGGTTCTTCCTCCTTTTAAGGATCCTGACTAGCTTGCAATATTCCTTGATGTATATATGATGATTACATACTAAAGGGTGCACTCCCTTCATCTCCTTATAACTCCAGGTAAAGGCATCTAGATGTTTTCTCAGTATGCTGTATAGCTCCTTCTCCTGGGAAGTACATAGGGATGGATTGATTTTCAATGTTCTTTCTGGGCCAAACTCTATATTTTTAACATGGAGAGAAGTGGGGTTGGCCACATAGAGATCAGTTGAGGGGTTGTTTTTGGTTTCTCTTACTATGTATTCTAATGGTGATGCACTGGGAGGTGGATTCTAAATCAAGTTTTCAATCATATCATCTTCAACTTGCGGTTTCCCCTCATGGAAATTTCTAATGTACAAAATGGTGCAGAATAAACTTCATCCTCATCCTCCTCCTCCAACCAAAGAGGTAGATCATATTCTAGCAAGGGTTGGGATGGACGATATAGGATTAACTGCTTAGACATGTGCACATTCTTTATGGTCATGTTCCTAGCTCAACAACTAATGTAGGCATTGGCTGTAGCCAACCAGGGTCTTCCCAGAATGAGAGGATACCGAGTGAGTTTTGCCTTTGTCTAGAGAGCTAAGAAATCAGTAGAGTACTCCCAAGAATCAATGGAGACCATCACATCTTCCACAATCCCCTCAGGTGTCACTATGGAGTGGTCCGCTAGCTGGAACACTGTCGTGGTCTTCCCCAAGGAGCCTTGGATGTTAATTTTGGGCATTGTGTCCTTTGTCATGAAATTAATGGTAGCTCCCAAATAAATCAAGGTATGTGGGACCATTGTGCCATTGATGTGGACATAAACTACTGGGCTTCTATGGTCTAGATATTTTGGACACATTATCTACCCCAACATTAAGTCGGACAGTTGTCTTATGACATTGATGGTTGGGGCATCTCTCTTGTGCCTTCCTAGATGCTTAAAGCACTTCACTTTGATCAACCTATTGTGGATAGGCACATTTTTTATGGCTTGGAGAAGTGGTATCTTCACACATAAATGTTTCAATTATCCCAGGATTTGATTCTCTTCTAAGGTAGGCTAGATTGTCATGGATAGTCTCTCAGAAAAGGGTGGATTTGCTTTAGGTTCACTTTCCTCTTTATCTTCCTCAACCTCCCTAGGTGGAGGCTGGATATCTCGGAGAACTTTCCTAGATCACAAGTTAATTTCTTGAATCTCCACAGCATAAGTTAGGCATCATGGTTCCCCACTATACACTTGCTGAGCTTGTTTGCTGTTCAGGTTCAGACTTGGATAGGTAGGCATTTGGGGTTGCCTTGGTGGAGCAAAAGGTAACAGTTGTGGTTGGGCAGGTGGTGGAGGCAGAAGAGTAGGAAGAGAGCTGTATTGAGGCCTCCACCCCTGATGAGATGCATTCCACTGGGGTTCCGACTGAGCATAGGATTGAAATGAATGGGTGGCTAGTTGGGCATGATATTGAGATGTGAATGACCAAGGAGGACCCGTGGATGAAGAAGGATGAGAAAGGGGGCCCCAAGAAGGTATGGAGGTGACTTGGTTGGGGTTTTAGTATGCTTGAGATCTCCATTGCATCCCCTACTAGTATGGTCTAGGTCCATGTGACATCCTTTGGTTTATGTAACAGATCTGTTCAGTGACTCCTTCGACCCCTTGGTATAAAGCTTTAATTCTAAGCAAGGAAGGGCAATTATCTATAGAATTATCTTCTTCACAGACTGAACAAATCCCTATAGAGTTCAATGGGCATTCATTCCTAGGATGCCTCATGGTGCATCTAGGGCAAAAAATGGCCAAAGCCCTCTCTACTTCCTCTTGTTTTCTTTTGATATGTAAGGTATGCATTTGCATGGAAATATTCTACAGCATCTCACTCTTGAAGTCTTCCAGCTTGTTTCCAATTTCACCTTTAATGGATGAATTGGAAGAAGAGGTATTAGCTATGGGTTGACTCCCCCTACCTTCCTTTCTAGTTGTTGTAGAATGGTTTCTAAAAACCGTCTTTATGTCCCCATAAGATAGTTGGTAGATGTATCCCCCAGATAGTAGATGGAGGGTTTCTAAAAGGTCTTCCGAATTCCCCTAAGTAGGACCAACTTCATAGGCTCAGGGTCAAGTGTACACCTGGCCCTTTTGTAATTGAGTTGGAACCTCTCTTCATAGTCTTCCAGGGACTCATCACTTCCTATGGTCATTAGGAATATTTATTCTTTAGTATCTTTTGACCTACAATAGTTTTGATACTTGTTGTTAAAGGCCTACTGCATCTAAGCCAAAGTTGTGATGCTATTTCCAGGCAATCCCATGAACCAGTGTAGTGATGCGTCCTTGAGAATAGAAGTGAACAATTTCAACTTTTGCTCATCTTCTGCATAGTCACAAGTTCGACAGATGACAACAAGCTCGAACAAGAAGGTGTCACGATCTTCTGTAGTTATACCATGGAAGTGAGGCAAGGCTGAAGGACTTATATTCTTCATTTTGGTGTCCCCATTGGTCTCCCGAATGGGGAAGGTACCCTCTATTCTCTTTCCATTTCCCCTAGCATTTCTATTTTCAGCCATTGGCTGCAGAGGAATGTTTTCTTCTTCTTCTTCCCCTATAGTTTCTTCAAATATGTTTGTATGTTCACCTAAGGGTTCTTCTTGATTTCAGCCACCAAAGAAGAGAGAAGGATGGCTGTGTGAAGTAGTGGGGGTGTTGGGCAAAAATTTTCCTAAGTTATCTCTACTCCTATGAGGCATGAAAGGAAATATTTTTGGTTGTTTTTTTGTTTCTTTTTCCCCACACTAAAAGTACCTACAAAAATTGAAATTTTAATTGAACAAAACAAATTGCAACTAGCTAAAATGAACTTGCTAAATGGAAATTATTGAAAAGGAAAGCAAGGAAATGTAGAATTGAATGAAAAGAAATGACTAGTCTACTTTTGCCAAAATAAACTATTAGCAAAATGTTGGAATAGGAAATAGAAGAAAGCAATAATCATAGAATACTCTAACGCTTCCTCGAAAATGGCACCAAAAAGTGGTGAGCACCAGTATTGTAACAAGAATACTGCAACTCCTAGGCTACCAACTTTACTTTTATCAACCCGATAGTTCGTAACAAACTTGGAAGTGTCGTTGCTATATGCACAAGTACTAGTTCTCACTGTAGGTTGTCACTTGTTCAGTCGGCACGAGATCACTAGGAGCTCAAGCCAACTTGTATGGATTTTAGAAAAATCTCTATGTGTGATGAAAGGAAAGAAAGATTACTCTACATATGCTATTCTAACTGTAGAAAGGAGAAAGACTAGAATGTAAAGCAAAACCTAGTAAACCCTAATTAACAAGCTAATTCTACTTTTGCCAAAAACACTATAAAAACCATGAAAGAAATGCCATTACCTACTCAAGTAATTAAACAACATCTAACCATGCTATTTCTAGAAGTAAATAAGAAAAAAACATATTTTTGGATTTTTATGTGTTTTTATGTGAATTTAACATGCATCTAATTTATTGTGTGTGTGTGGCAGCGAACAGGTGGCCTTAGAGGGTAGTTTTGGAGCTTGGGAGGACGTATGATGGTGTGGATGGGTCCTAGGAGGTCTTAGGTGGCCTTCTGGAAGCTTTTCCCACACTCGGCCTTCAAGAAAAAGCCTACAGGAAAAACTATAGGAGGACACAGGAATACTACAAGAGGAAAACATGGAAACTATGGGAGGCCTATAGGAGGAGGCCAAGATAAATTTTCATTGTTTTGAGGGTGTGAGAGTGGGTGGAAAAGGTGGATGAAGGTTAAAGTGGGGTGTTAGGGCACCTAAGGTCTACCATGAATCATCAGGACAGAGAAAGATGATTGGGTTTGCTCTAGGAGAGAGGAAGAAGCTCTATGAAAAATGAAGGAAACTAGGGCAGAATTGAGGTGAGTTTTGGGAGACCTATAGGGCATGGATCAGATAGAGGGTGTGATTGATGGTAAGATGGCCTACTACTAGAAGAGATCTTCTACATAGAAACTGATAGTCAACCAATAAAATCAGGCAACCAATGAAATTAGTGCATCCTAGGAAAAACAAAGTTTTGCATTAAAATGGCCTAAACTATGATGTATAGAAGGAAATGCTGGAAAATGTTTTAAGAAGAGAAAGCATGCAAAAGGACTATTGAAAATCAGGAAGTTAACATGATAAGGAAGATCTAAAGCAAAGCAAAACTGGACTGTCAAGCTACTAGAGAGCTGCAAACACTAGAAGTCCTAGGAATGAGGAAAATCTGTGTTTTTGGGGAAGCAAAAGAGTCTTTGCCTAAAATCATGGTCCCAGAGGGAGGAAGAGAGGCCAAGGAACTATTGATAGCCTTTTGAATCTTCTACAATCACTACTTAACTTGCTACAGAAAGAGAAAATGGAAGCAAGCTACTAAATCATCAAAAACAACCTATTCTTAACCATAAGAGAAATACATGTAACAAAAAACTAATCTACAAACTGAAGTAAAGCATATAAATACAAGTAAAGAGAATATTGGCTACTTGGATTGGGCCATAACCTAAGAGCTTCAACCCTGTGAGGTAACTTAGTGCTAGCTCAAAAAGGATTCCATCTTTATTATCAAGAAATAGCAAGATTACATAAATCTATCATAAAAGAGTAAGCTTGAAATTTGAGCAGAGTTTACACAAGCAAAAAAATTCAACCGTAGTGAGGCCCTAGGCCTCTCTACTTATAAATTTTAGGCTACCAATAACTTCCCTAAAATCATGGAGGCTTGGCTCCCAAAATACGAGATAACTATCAATCATCTTCCACTTGCTCGACTGCCTTGTAGTGCATGATTTAGCTGCTTGTACTCCGAGCTGAATGAAGGGGAATTTGAAGTGAGGAGAAATAAATGAAGGTGATTCCCCCCTATAAGTCCTCTCCTCTATCTACTTTGATTTATAGTTGTAGTTTGACCACTAGATCCTTAACATTAACCTAAAAATCTATCAATAATATGTGTTAAATACATGTTAGACCACATGGCATAATAACTAACTCAACTCACCTTATAAGCATAAATATAATTAGAAAATAATACAATAAGCTAAGATAATGGTTGATTTGACTATGTTAGGAGGTAAAATGAGCCCATATAATTACCCATTTATGAAGCTCATCATGCATCACCCTAATAGTCCCTAATATTTACAAATTTTGGTTCTGCCTCTATGCCAATGTTGACCTACCTACTTTTCAGCGGCAAAGTTATGTCTGGATCCTCTATCTACACACCTTCAACCTCACGGTGACCTTTAGTTTGTGGAATATGAATCTTTCTGGTATCCTTGTCTTCTTCTTCAACAGCTATGTTATGAATTCCAATGTGTGACTCAACTAGGTACTCCAATCAGGTTGTTCCAGTTCCAAAGGATCTTGCGGTATCCTAAAGATCGATGCTTTAACTTCTTGTAGTGTTGTGTCAATACAGTCAAACCCATCATCAAAGTTGAACATCATTATAAATTCCTGGAAAAAGATGTCCCACTCTTTAGTGCCATGGTGAAGCTCTATTTCCAAGTACTAATTCATTGGTATGATGTCCAGGGTATGAAAAAACAGATGCACCCATTTAGGCTGGGGCTTTGCTCCATAAACCTTAATCCTTTTGGCTAGGTGATCATGTGGATCATCCCATGCATCATACCTATCTGTCATCCACACTTTTGGCTACCCAAAACGTATTCTCATCATCCTCCTATGGTCACACCAATCACTGAAATTAACCTTATGTGTACCCAACTATCTTACGGGCGTAGCGCATAGTACATAGTCCAAGGCCTGGAAGTGATGTTTCTCTGACACTTCTCTCTCAAATGCGTCCAAAAAGTGATCAACATTAGTTAGCCCATCATAGTGAGGAATATCACTAAATTCATATGACACGGAATGTAATGACTTGGTCATCATATTACAACGTAGTGTACACACTTCATGCAGCCAATTCTACCAGTGCTCTAATTCTTCATCCAAATCTAACATGAGGAGCTTTTGCAGTCCCATGCAATACATGTTAATCCTGTTCTTGGGGCGTTATCTTGTAAATCTGGGGGGCGTTATCTTGTAAATCTGGTCCAGATTGTCATCGCTGTCATAATCTCGGGTGGGTTATGTATAGCGCGGACCTTCCACATGATCCAACAGCACTACCACGCTGAGTGACTTCTTTTCAAATATCATATTTCTCTTCTTTAGGTTGATTACCCCATTCATGTTTGTGTCCCAATCAATTCCAAGGAGTGCAAGGTAAGGATTGATATCATCCACAATCTCTACTACTTCAAAATCCGCCAGTATGATCGGGCCCTCAATGACAACTGTTACCCCTTGCAGCCTCCCCACTGGGATAATTTTTTGTTGATTATCCATTATTAACTAGATTGGAGACCACTAGAGTGTAGGTATCCCCATTCATTCCCAAGTTGATTTTGGAAAAGCATTCGCGTCGGACTCCAGATCTAGGATAACTTAATCCATTTCAGATTCCCCTATCTACATGGTGAGTCTCAGTTCATGCCCAGTCCTTGCCTTGTGCTTGCCAATCTTTCTGACCATGTGCAGGTCACTAGTAACACCATCCTTACTAGTGCAGTGATTGATCAGTTCCTGTAGGCCCTTCACAGTCATACTATCGCGGAGTAGTTTCATGCAGGTCTCCAAGAATGTGCTAATCACGGATGGGTCCATTTCTTCAACTGGTTTCTCCTAACTTCCTAAGGTAGAGGCCTTAGTGAAGCTTTTCTTTGCTTCCTTAAATGTTTCATTTGCATGCTCTAGGTCAAACCCAGTCTCTTTTTTTGGTGCTTTGCGAATCCATTCGCCTTCTGTAGGCTGCTTGCCTTTATCCTCCCATGTTGTAGTTCTACTTCGTAGCATAATGTTTACCTTAGGGTCTTCCTCACAAGCCACAACCCTCATCATCTGGAGGTTTTGTGTTGGTTGCAGAGGTTGCGCCCCGTTTTCACGAATCTTAGCCAATAATATTAGGCAATCCTTAGTCACATGATCAAATTGAGTATAGTAGTGGCATGACAATCGCGTCAGATTTAGACAGACCCTCGTGTCATGTCTTGGGACTCCACAATTGTAAAAAATTAGCTATCCTCAGCCTCTTCTAGGCCCTCCTCCACCTCGGCCTTGGTCGCACCCCTAATACTCACCTCTCATTCCCCCAACAACTTGGTCTAGAGGCCACGTTTCTGTCCACACCGTGTATGTAGGTGTCTTGTCCATCATCAATTAGTAACTTGGAAAATTGTACTTGTCATGACCTATTGATTGAAAGAAGTTGCAAAAGAGTTGTTGTGGTGTTTGTACAAATTTTTGCAGCAAATGGCAATTGTTGGTCGCATGTTTTCCAACCACCTCGCATATAGCACACCATAGTGTAGGAAATGCACTTGGCCATGCCATAGCCTCTAACCATAGAGGCATTGGTCCCCTTCCTACAACATAGTTCGTGAAGACTAGTCAGTGATCCTTGTCATGTCCTTAACCCTTGCATTTTAGGCACCAAACTTATTCGCATGCCTCTGGCCAAGTTGTTCTTTCATTCTTCAAACTTTGCATTTCGAGAGAAAGGTTTTGCAAGTGCACATGAATATGTTGAACACGCAGATTAACATCCTGCGTTGGTGTCTCATGCAGTCTCATCATGATTTAGAGAGCTTCTACCTGGGTTCCAATCTTCTGTTGTGATAGCACAACCCTTAAGTGTGGTAGGATCAAGGCTACAAACCATTCACAATGATTCCCATTAGTTAGGTTCATGTTGGCCTCATGGATTGTACACTTCAATTTTTGGTCCAAATCCTAGGGCATCTCCCTAGCATTCACCATGATCTTCTTGAACCCCATAATCGATTTTACTTGAGACTTAGGTCTACCAAATTCTCTATTCAGCATAGCCTGGATATCTACCAACGCAAACATTAGATTGTCAGTACTATACTTAATGTACCACGTTAGTGTGCAGTCCTGCAAAGCACTAACCAGTGTAGCTTTCTTCATCTGGTCACCCGTGATACCCTAAGCTTCCCATATAGCCTTTGTGATGAACCAAAACTTGTCGGTATCTTCATTTCCTACACCCTTATATATAGGAAGCTTTATGGAGTTCACAATATTGAACAATGGTGGAAGTGGCAGTGGTGTGGGTGATGGGGTGAGTGGTGGAGGTAAGGATGGAGGAGTTGTAGATGGATGGGATGAGAGTGGAGGCACTGTAGGTATTTTCGATAACCCTTGTCTTATCAAGTGACTAGCACTCAGGGGAGAAGTCTACAGTGCTCCATCATTGTCACTCAAAAGAGGCTCGATCAGTGGGATATACTCAGGACCTTTCCTTCCTCCGTCCCTGAAATAATTTCCACTTCGCGTAGCTCCAAACATCAAGGTAATCACATAACCCATTTTTCATGCATGAGCATCTTAATCCAAATATTTAGTGACTTTAAATACTTACCTCACTGTCCCTTAAAGAAGCAGTGCTCGGCTTCATTGTAACTGATAGAGGTATCAACCGAAAACTCTGTCACAAATTCTCCTATGATGCGGTCGAGCTAACGGTTGACAGTGCACACAATCTTATCTTTAGATGCTTCCAATCTCCTTACGAACTCTAGTGTCCAAACAATCAAAGTGTCAAGCCTCCACCTCCTTTCGCTATATGCCAACTTCGCGTTCCACTCGTATAACTCAACTGAGAAGGAACAAAAGAAGATTTCGTGTATTTTTTTGTACAGGTATCTGTCCAACCACTGTTCTTTCGTCAATCATGGATTCTTATTTTCTTGCACCATGCATTTGTGGATGTTTATATCCAACCAGTTTTTGATCTCTTTCATAGTTGGATTCCAATGATATGACATCACACATCTCGTTATGTAGATCCTAGTCTCGGCAATGGAACCATTTGTTGGCTTGATGGGACCTGACCCAAGTTTGGCGTTAGGAAGCCAAGAAAATACCTACACTATTGGCTCTCTCACCATCAGTCTGCGGAGTGTGGACCAAATTCTCACCCGAAGAAGTATGGGGGGATGAGGGAACCAAGTTTCTACACCCTCAGATGGTTGTGATGTCGGTTTTCTACCTTAATCCCTGCCTTTGCATAGATCAATAAACCTTTAGGTATTATCGATGTATTTCCTCTTCCACCTTTTAGAACCTCCACGAAGGTATTCGACTGTCCTTTGCGCAACCCTAAACAATGATTCAGGCACTTATGCACCTCTATAACTATGTTATTGTCTTGTTTGCTTAATTATCTTAGTGGTTATCCAACTTTATCATGCAATTTAAGATTACCCTTGCATAAACATATATTATTAGTTTCGTTCACATAACAGATAGAGATGGATACATTCGTGCATCAATTTAACATTATAATATAAACCCACAACATAACATACCATAATCAGATGCAATAATTAGAGACATAAAACATAGTGATTCCATAATACTCTCTTTATTTATGATTCAAGTTCCTAGTACAGACTCTATCCTCCCTATGCACATAGCTGCAGGGGTCAACGCACTCAGTTATGGACTTCCACCCTAAGCCTCTGCACACTTAGCTGCAGAGCCTCTTCCTACACTAAGACTCTCACTCTTAGCTCACCCAAACTTACCAATGACACATGACTTCTTACTTACTTATTGTACTTCTCTACTTATATCTTCTAAGACTTCCCTTTTTATACAATCCCATGGTTTGCGTACCATCGGTAGATCTCCAAAATTGATACAACTTATCTAGACTAAGGGTTGAAAACCCTTTTAAATTTAGACATCTTTGCACTCTGCAACCACAAAATGCGAAGAATTTACATTTCTTTACACAAAATTAGGGCCTTCTGCCACCAAACGTGGGTGTTTAACAACAAAATTGACCCGTAGGGGACCCATTACCAACATGCACTTCACTCCAAAACCTTCCAGGGCCATGCTGGTGCGATGATGCCATGCTGATGTTACACATGCCACATGTCACTTCCGAAGTGTTCAATGTGTCACCTAGAAATGGCCCACTTGAGAACCTGAAATCCATAAATTTGTATGCCATGTGTCCTTTGTACTGACTTCATGTTGATGTCATCACCAACCAATACAGTGTTGTAATTGCCTACCATTAGGAGAGAGAGAAGCATCTCGACCTTGCGTTTTTTGACAAATTTCTTCGATAATTTTTTTACCGGGGTACTAACCATTTCTTTAAGCCTTTCCTACTCTCATTGGTTGTTGGTCATCATGTTGTGTTGTCAATGTGTCCCTATTCTATTCTCATGGCAGTTCTCCTTTATGGCTTTAAAATTCTTCTGAGATGAGCCTTATAGGATGAGATATACCATGGGGTTTCCTTCCTTCACTCTCAGTGGTCGCCACCTACAAAATATATTGTCGTCATGTCCCATTATTGTCATTCCAATGCTTTCTCCCTTGTCTCCTTTGTTTCCTATAGCATCAAGCCTCAAGGATGACGTGTCCCGAGTGGCCACTTGTGAAACCTACCAGCCAATACACTGTTGCTACATTTTCTACTTCCAAATCATCCTGAAGAACCTCCTCTATGCACCACCCAAGCCTTCTAGGATGATTTGTCACTAAGCTCCACCATTTGGAAAATAAAATTTCTTATCATCACAATTGTCAATTCCATGCATGCCCAGTCCTTAGAGAAGCCGTCTTGTTGTTTTTCACTAAGAAAGTTGCCCATTACAATACCCTTTTGCATGGTTTGTGTTTTAGGGTAGGGGGTTGTGCAATCCACCTCAACCATTGATCTAGCTATCAACGAATTGACAAAACAACTTTGCACCACCTCCTTGCACATTAACTACTGAGAGACAAACCCTATCACACTTACAATAATTCCATGGTGGGGATGCTTGGTGTCGTATCGACCCATGAACTTGCCATTTCTTTCAAATGGTCTACTCTACCAATCAACTATACTTGCTATTTTTTTCAGGCCACTTGTCCCAGGTTATTGCCACTAGGATGAGTTGTCTGATGGGATCTATTACTAGCTAATGAGAGTTATCACTATTGTTTATCTATCTGCAAACATTTTCCCTAACCTCCATTATAAACTCTGCTACCTACTTCATTATTTTTGGCAATTCTATGAAACTAAACTTGCTCAAAACTAGTCATCCAACCACTTTTAGCTCTACAATTTTGACTTTGGGGCAATTGACTTTGACGATATAAATCCTGATCCAAGAGACCATTTGCAAAATTCAAAAAAATATTGGAAATCGCATTTCAGGAACAACCCAAGTATACCATTTCCAAGAGTATCTAAGCTAATACCCTTAGGTAGAACCTCCTTCCAAGCCTGAAAAAAAACGATCATATTTATAATATTTTAAGATTCTTTTCATATTCTACTACTATGATGATTCTTTACAAAATACTATAAAAACCATGGGACTCACCCTAAGCTTGACACACCATTCACATCAATGCTAGCCTAGTTTCCATCACATCTAGCCTAGCAAACATCAATGCTAATCTAGTTAGCATCAATTCCAACACATTCTATACCACCAACATCAATGCTAATATGGTTCACATCATTGCCAACACACTTAATTCCACTAGCCATCCAAACAATGCCAATTGTCTAGCAATCTCTCCCTTTAGAATTGTTGTAAATGCCTCATCACATCACCACATTGATGGTCAATCCTCATGCTACTTCCACACTTCTCCTTGCATGAGCCACCAATGGCTTTGTTTCCTATGCATGGGCCATCACAACTTACTCTTCCCCTTTTACATCAATGAGAAAAGCGTACAATCTACTTCTTCTCTTCCTTTCAATATTGACTGAGGGTCTGGTTCCTAATGAATTATCTCGATGGGTTGATAACCCTTATCTTATTAATGGGGCATTTGAAGTTTTCCATGCACGCTCAAGTACATTCCCCATGGGAAAATACAATTGCAAAAAATGACATTCATAAAATATGTCATTGTGTCTTCTTGTAGTTGTTGTTGTTGCTCCAGGAATTGGACATATATCATATTCTCCCCTTGAACATATGTTGCCTCTTCTTTGAATAATCCTCTAGTTCATAACACCATAGGTTGCTGGCTAAAACTATCTCTTCCAATGCATTTTTTTATTAATTGAAAATAATTTGATACCAATTAAAGCTGCAAAGGTATTTATACTTTAGATATTGTGCTCACTTCTCATGAGCATCTTTATGTCTTCTCCCCTTAAGATCATACGGTTAAAAATAGGGACTACTTCTTAATTGATACCGATTGGACCAAAAGGTTGATACAAATTGGACAAAGTACTAGAAAAGGTATTATAACTCCTACTCTGAAAGAAATGCCCAGTAACATGGAAAGGATACTTCACTTGAACCCATGATTAACAATTGACATAACAATACCAATTGACTACTAAGGGACATGAAAATATTATAGCAACTGTTTTCATGGACACGAGATTGCTGAGAATAATCAAATTCACAATTTAAATGAAATGAGGGTATTTAGCCCAAGATGCAATCTTTCAACTACTCAACAATATTTCTTCCTGGTGCTAAAGATTGTTTCCTGAAACTACTACTAAAGAAAATCCCCCTAAGTCAATTCTCCCTTTTTTTGTCTCTTTGCATTTTCCTTCTTCCTTCTACATGGGGACTAATCATTTGTACCTTATTTAAAATCTGAGCCTCTTCATACTCCACATTTCTATTGGTACAACTTCTCTTCTTCTTAACAAATGTTGTTTAGTGCTCTTCCTTAGAACTATTCTAGCTGCATTCTCTTCTCTCTCATAATTTTGATGCATTTGAAATAAACAGATTTATCATTTTAATTAGCATGGGGACTCGGTAATACCTCCAAATTTTAGATGCACCTCTCTTTTATTCCTTCTAGCTTCCTACATCTGACTTATTTGGCCTCATTTTGAGGCCACTCTTTTCTTTCAATGAAGATAAATAGAGGCTCTAGTCCCCGTGAGTAGACTATACTACTTTTTTTCCACATCTTCATTGGCCAAATATTGATAGGAGTATTACTTTCCAACTTCTTATTTACCCTCATTTGGAACTTATCTCGGTTGCACATGACTAGAGGGCACTCCTTTCTTTCTTCTTTCTTTCTCCATATCTTCTTGCTTCCTTTTTTCCTAAGAGAGGTTTCTACTATGAGGGTAAGATGATCATTCTTCTTGTTTTTCTTCTAATTTATTTCTCCCCTTTTTAGTTTTTCCTTTTGACATAGAGCATTGAAGACAAAATTGTATTCCTCTACTTTTCTATTTCTTCTCATATTTAAAGGTCGAGCTTCTACATTTTGGTGCATCTTCTGAGAAGTGGGATCTATCCTCATATATCTACAACATGTTTCCTTATGCCCAAAGTTTCCATAGATGTAACATTCAATATGAGTAAATAATGGTGCAAAATTATTTCTATATTTGACAACACTCTTGTAAAATCCATGACTTCTACCACTCACATTCTTTTTCTTTGATCCCATCTACAATTTATGGATTTATGCCCATAATTTTTTCAAGAAAAGAAATAACCATGAAAAGGATTTTAATAAATGAAAATACGTTTTTGAGAGCTTTTTCCTTGAACTATAGAATACCTTCATTAGTTTTCCACTCGCTCTTTGTGGCCATTAGAAATGATTCTTTGAGCTATTCTTTGTTGCTTCTTCTTATACTGTTCACTTGTTTACCTTCGTTGTTGTTTTACACTCTTATGTAGCTCTCCTCGTTATTGCTTATTATCTTAAAGTTGTTCCATAACATTATGATGTTGTTGTTGTCTGTTGACCCTTTTCCCTTTGTTATTGTTTGGACCTTCAACTTCCTTTACTTGGGTAGTTTACCCCTTAACATTTTCCTTCTTGGAGCTACTCTTCTTCAACTTATGATATTGATACAAATATTTATTTTTCTTTTGTAGGTCGTATCTCAATGAGACTACTTCAACTTGTAGTCACTCACAAAAGTCTTCTCTATCATTTAATTCATTGGTAAATGTCCCATTTAGTCTGTTAGCATCTTCTTGTTGAGCATTAAAATAAACTATTATTTTTCTCAACTTTTCATTCTCAAACTCATAGTTTTGTAATTGTCCCCTCCTCTTGAGATTTTCTTTTGATATCTCCTTGGTCTCTTTTAGATTATATATACACTTCTTCAAAAACGTTTTTCTGTTCTCATAGGTTCTAGTTGAGCCACAAAAAGGATCTTAATTTCGTTATGTGTCCATGGAATCTTCCACATGTTTGAGAAGTATTTTATATTCATCACTACCAAGGATACTCCTATACTCTTCATGGGATATAGTCTCTTATTCTTGATAGGATCCCTCATTTTCTATTGCTACTAAAGTAGGCCTATCTTCATCACTACTAGAAGTATTTGTATCATTTTATTCAGACAATGGCTATGAGAATCTAGAATATAAGTGACCAATTTATTTACATTGATCTCAAAATAGTAACATACCTTTTGATTAGCAAGGCATCTCATATGATTCTTCATAATACTGTAGGTTTTAACACTGTACAAAAATTACCTGCATACGAATTCTAAAAAACAGAAAATAAACAATGTCAAGAGCATGTCACATAAACTGGGACTACAAGATACATTTTTCATTATGTTTCTGTCAATGTTACAATGGATATATATACATGCTAAAGCATCCATATTAACTCTAGATTAGAACATAATCGTAGTTCCCTTGACCGGATCTACAAAATACCATTGACCGAAAATCATCGTGTCCAACATCATGTGCGAAAACCATCCACAAAACCATAGGTAGGCCCACCCACCTAATATAGGGTCTAAAACAATTTTCCCTGAGGTGTTGTCCTGGACCCCATAGAGGGGTCTACCGTCAACCCTGTGACCTCCCTGCTACACATTGGCTAGTCATGGAAATAATATAACACAACCCAACACATCCTCTTTAGAGTGATAAAAAGAAACTTCTGCATTAAGAGGAATATATTCAATCTTCTCACGATCTCTTCTCTAGGATGCTTTCTTCGACTTCTTCCTTCTCGTATTTTATTTATCATTTACAACAACAACATCAGTGTAACAGCTCTCGTGAAAATTTCATGTAAACTTTTTTCTAATAAAGGAAAAATAAGGCCACGGTTAAGGGACAATTATTCCAAGATGAATGTTGGGCACATATATCCTAGTGGGTGTAAATGGATGTGTGTTTTGGCTAAGGAAAATTGGCAAAGGCTAAGGAAAAAGGCATTAAAAGGAAAAAATGCATTTTTGGCACATCTATTTATGAGAATAAAGGAATTTAGGAGAAAAGTAAGGTGAAAGGTCATAAGTTTCATGTGAAGAGGAAAATGAAGGAAAATAATGGAAAATGAAGAAAATAGAGGCCTCACTCATAAAAAGGATTTTGAAAATCACTTGGTAACCTTTTGTTTGTTCAAGATTGGAGCCCTCTCATTATTCTCTCTCTCACACACACTCTTGGTTACTTAGAGTTTTCTTGGAGCACACTAGTTTTTATCAAGCAAGGAAAAGAAAGAAAAGGGAAAGGAAGGAATGTGAGGATCAAGAAAGGAAAAGCATGATCAAGTGGCTTCGGCAGGAATACTTGCAATTAACATATTGCATCTGTGATTTCCTAGCTTCTTTGGACATGCAAGAATTTGAGTGTTGGTGTATGGTGCTCTTGTTGTTGGTGGCATAGTTTTTCTGGGGTAGGACAGTGGTTTTCACCATAACCTTGAATTTTTCCTGATGCTATGATATGTTGGGATGTTTATCTCAGTTTTGATCTTTGATATGTTGGATGGATTTTAGAATCTAGGGTGGAGGTGGTCTCAAGTTTCATTCCCAAAGGCCTAGGAATCCCTTGACCAGGTTTTGTGGGATACATGGTAAGGCTTAAGGGAGGAGTCTTGGTTTAGGACCTAGTGACTTGGGCTTGGATTTCAATAAAGCCTGAGAGTCTAGTCTTAGTTTAGGGCTTAGTGATCTGGGATTGGATTGTGGTAAAGCCCAAGAGACAAGGGGACCAAAAATTCCTAGAGGATAGTGATGGATTTCGGATGGCATTTCAAGTTCAGGTTGTTTGTGATCGGAGCAATAGTTTAATGAGGGTGGATGCGTTTTAGCCTCTAGATTCCCTTGAATGTTTTTGGATTGGTTTTTCTATGAGAAACCACATTCATTCTTGTAATATGGCATGGGGGCAATTAGCTGAAAGAAAGATTTGGTTCAGCCATGTCTATGGTTGGGTGGTACGTGGAAGTCCTAAACCTAGCCAGATTTTCCTATGATTAATAAAATGTAAGTTCTCTTAGTTTTGTGCTTTTTTATATGTGGATTTAATAGTTGTCATAACTATGATATTTATATGGTTTTATGTTGGATGTAAGCATGGTTATATGACTATTTCATTTCATGGTTATCTCATGTATTTACTTAGAATTGTTAAAATGAGAGATGCAAGACCTAATTGATGTTATAACAGTTACATGGAGAAGGTGGTTATCCTTATGGTTATGTTTCATAAGTGTTTTCATCCATTCATTCTTTGTCTTGTATCCTAAACTTGTAGGTTGCATTGATGCCAAGTGTTTGACAGTATGTTAGTCTTGATTGGGGATGCTCAAGCTTAATCCTAAGGTTGGCTTTGATTTATTAGTATTGTCATCATATCTTTCATGGATTATAGAGGTTATGACATGTTCTAGTCAGAGTCCCAGATTCTAGGCTAGAAAAGTGTCTCAAATCCCAGGGACGCTCGCATAGGTCTTGTAGGAAGAGCCCATGGACGCTCTCACATATGCCTGTGAGAGAGACTTCAGGATTCTGGACACTTTCATGCCTATAACATGAGAGAGACCATGGTTTAAAAGGATTAAAGCATTAGTGGAACCTAGGGCAAGGACATTTGAGTGGCTAACATGTCTTTTAAGGGTCCTGTTTCTGATGCAGATGGGTTTGTTTGAAGTGTTCCATCGATTCCATTTCCTTAAGGTCACTACGGAGTTTGAATTACTTATAGTGGCCTCTCTCATTACCTGTTTACCACAATTGGATAGTTTCTTCGGTAGACCTGGGAGGAGGGGGTGTTATAGACTGATATCAAAGTGTGGTTGCACTCTCCTTCAATGGATGTGTTGGTTATGCATGCATGTTGGTTGCATGTGTGTCTCTTGCACTTGCATTCCATGTGCTTGCTACATTACATCATGTTGATCATGGTTGTAGTAAGATTATCATGAGGAACTTGATGTTGATTTTGTTGAATGCATCGTCATAAGTATATGACTGGTTATATGATTATATGCATCTTGATTACATTCTTGTATGTTAGGTTGCATCCTTGGTTGTTTAATTACATGTATCAGTCTTGTAGGTTGGTTACAAGAATTGATTTCTTATCCTAGAATACATGCGGTCATAGGTATGTGTAGTTTGTTAGGCATTGCTTATGCATGTTGATAGTTGCATGTGGCAATGTGTACATTGGAGTAATAGTTGTTGTCATGTATGAAATCATAGCATGCATTGTTGATATGGCCTTGCATTGATGACTGGACCCTAACTATAATGATTTTATGCATTGATGCACCTATTCAATATATGTTTATATGAAGTTATGATTATGTTATACATGTATCACACTAATTTGATGATCTTGTAGACAAGGTATCCTCCCTAAGTTATGTTAAGGTATGTTTGTTTATTGTGGTTTGCTTTAGTTGACATAATATGCTTTATAGGAAAGAGATCAAATGGCTAGAAAGGTGGTAGAATACATAGATACTCCCTATGAATCAGATGGGAAGCATGGTGTGGGATACTCTTCTGACTTGGGAGACACATTGAGAATCCTGAAGGAAGAAATAAGGAGTTTCAAAGAAAACAATGAAAAAAACATGCAGGCACAAGGAAAACAAGCAGAGCTCAATGAGATACTACTTCAAAGATTGTCATAATTACAGCGATAGATGCCCTTTTAGACCACTCATGGATAAGAGGAAATAATTAGTGCAGAATATGGAAATAGGTCACTTGGTAGACATGGGTCAGATAGATTTGACATGGTAATATATGGCAGGTTGTGGGACATGTTAGATAGGATAGGTGATAGATACATGTACTATTCTAGTTCTAGTTCTAACAGGCATCATGATCATCATCATTATCACCCTTACAAAATGAGTGATAGGGGATACTTGCCAGATGGGTGTAAGAAAGTGAAGCCACATACCTTTGATGGAGAGATGAAGAAATCATAGGATGCAGAGGCATGGTTTCTTTGTATGAGGAAGTTCTTTTAGTTGCATGATTATTCAGAAAACATGAAAACAAAGATAGCCACTTTTAGTGTCAAAGGTAAAGAAAACATTTAGCGGTAAGACATGAAGAATGTTAAAGGTATATATGAGGAATATTTGACTTGGAACGGGTTCAAGAGGCTCTTCAAGAAGAAGTACTTATAGGAGAGGTACTATGATGATAGGACTAAGAAATTTTATGAGTTGTGGATGGGTTCTATGACAAATAATGAGTATACTAGCAGGTTTTTGGAGTTGTTGAGGTATGTGCCTTACCCTAGGGAGGAGAATTTCAAGTTTTAGAGATTTATCAGTGGACTGCCACTAGCGTATAGAGACTAGATTGAGTTCGATGAGCCTAGATCATTGGAGGAGGCCATCCCAAAGTTGAAACATTGTCATGAATGGTCAAAGCACAAAGTTGAGCCTAAGCTTGACTTGCAAAAAATGATAAAGTTAAAGGAAAATGGTCACAAAAGAGAGGAAGACCTCAAGATGCAAGTGAGAAAGAAAATGTAGTTCCTTACAATAGGTTCAATACAACGGAGAATGTACATGGAGCGAATCATGCTAGAGCTAGTGGTAGGGAACCATTACAGTACTAGATATGTGGTAAGGATCATCATAAGAGGGATTTTCCATAGTATCAGAGTGGTGGTAGGCTCCATATATATAGTGATCAGGAGGTGCATATAGCTGGTGATGTCCACAACATTCCTCAGATGTATGCAACTATGGATAAAAGGCAGGCAGATCATCAGACATTGATCATTAAGATGGATGATAAGCTTTATGATTAAGTTATGTCTATTTTGATTGACCATGGATATAACTATAGTTATATTAATCCTAACCTAGTGGATAAGTGTAGTTTGAGAAACGAAGTACATGCAAAATCTTGGTTGGTATTGTCAGCTACAGTGACAAAGAAGCTTGTTCACCATTGGGTAAGAGCTTATGCATTTGAGTGAAATGGTATTCCTATAATGACACATTTGAATGTATTGTTGTTGGGATCATATAGTATGATTTTGGGTATGGATTGGGGATCAGGGGCTCATGTCCCAAGTGTCGAAAAATGCTAAAAATTGAAAGTGCTCAAAATTGGCTCGAACCTAAACTATCAGATAGAGCTCGTCCTCCCGATTCTAGCGCTGTAAACGGTTAGAGAAATTGTCGCCGTATGCGAAAGTGATGGCAAAAGTAAAATTGCCCAATGACCCTTATTTTTTTTTAATTTAAAAAAAATTTAAAAAGGAATATTCTACGGAATATTCCTTGGAATATTCCATGGAGACAGGCCAATCATAGGCCGCCATGGCAAGCTTGATGTCGCCACGTGGCCCATGATGACCTCAGTTGACGTAAGCATCTGTGGGCGTATGTTAAATTTTTTTGGTGGCGGGTGGTGGATTGAACCCCCGACCTACCCACCACAACTCCAATGGTTTACCAACGGGCCATGGCATTATGATTTGAAAAAAAATGGAAAAAGGTTAAATTTTAAGTTTGAAAATCGTAGGGTGGGAATATTTGGGGTGCCAGCCCCTCCCTTACCATACGACTGTGCCTAGGAACCAAGGGCCAAACCCAAACCGCCGGGCACGAAATCCGATGAAAGCCTCCACGTGGTCACATGCAGCATTTTTCGGGCATTTAACTACAGTTATGGTTGGCAGACTTTTCGGTGGAGCACCAAATTTGGCGGTCCCTCCATAATTGGCGGAGCTCCACTAAAGTTAGCTGGTGTCCTTTTAGGGGAAATTGGCAGTTTTCATTAAGTGGCCATAACTTTGGCTAGGAAAGGTGGTTTTGGACAAATGTTTTTTTGATTTTGGGTATTTTGGACGTTCTGAAGCCTTTGGCACAGTATTTTTTCCATCAGAGGTCATTTGCATAGGTTTTGGAGCCGTGAAAGTTCTAGGAGCCACTAGGGCCCAATATTGTGAGAACTGTTTCAGCTTGCAGGTATCCATTGGAGGTGAACCAACAGTCAATCCTGAAGGATTCATGTGTTCTGAATCTGATTTTACAGTCCATTTCACATGTAGAGACTTCTATTCAGCTGTGATTTCATTTTGAGCATTTAATCAAAACGAGGGCTGACCCATTTGGGAGCCTTGGACCCAGCAGATGTATCCCAGGAGGGGTGAACTGCTTCATCAACTTCTTTTTCATTTGTGGTTGATTTATTTTGCAGAAGAAATTCATTTTGATGTGTTAAAAAGTCAAAGGAAATATTTCTGCTATGCTTGAATGGATCATGAACAGCTGAAAACTTCATTTGTTTCTTTACTACAAGACATGGGAATGTTTGAAACATGTTTAATACAAAATTGAATACCTTGTAAACCTTTTTCAAGTAGTTTCAAATTCAGATCAAGTTGGTATCAGAGCTATGTTGTTGTTTCTTTGTATCAAAAACAGTCAAATAAGCTACAGGTAGAGCCTGAAACGAGCCAGGAAGCCTTCAAAATGCTCTTGTTAGACAGTTGCAAAGTAGATAAATGCTCTTTCAGTGAATCTCTGGTGTAGTTGTCTTTTGATTGTTTTTGTGCAAAGATCTTCTAACTGTCTTGCAAGTATTGATGCTTACCAAGTTGAAACTTAAAAGAGGGGAAGGACAGTTGACTAGAGAACGGGAGAATCCTCAGTCAAGGAGGAAGGCCAGAGAGCCATCACCTTCACCTTCAATCTCACCCTCAAGAGTCTCAGTAGAAGCTTCAAGAATGTCTGAACATGAAGGAGAAATTCCTCAAGACACGGATCCAAGAGAAGAAGAAAGAGTCTTCAGAAAGGCTTTCTTGGACCTCACTGAAATGGTGAGGGTATTGTACCAAGAAAGAAATGGGAAATTGGCTGGAGAAGGGTCCAAAAATCCACTTGAAGGAGAGGGTTCTTCAGGAGGTAAGAAGGATGATGATCATTCCAAGAAAGGACATGGAGGTAATGGTGATCCACCACCCCCATCGTCACCTCCTTCCTCTTCATCCTCGTCTTCTTCTTCTGTGCATAAACATAGATCCTCTGGAAAAAGTCATTTTTTGAAGCTTGATGTAAAATTCGAATTGCCTATGTTTAATTGTGAAGTGAATGCAGAAAATCTTGACAACTGGATTAGGAAGTTGGAGGTTTACTTGAGGATCCAGAACATGCATGATGATCCCACAAAGATTCAATTGGATTCTTTGAGAATGGATGGAGCAGCATTGGTCTGGTGGGAGGCCAAGACCAAAGAAGAGATCAAGAAATTTGGTAAGGTTACCTTAACATGGACTGACATTCTGTTAGCCATTAAAAAACAATTTTATCCTCTTGCTCACATGTAGAAAGCCATTATGAACTGGCAAAATTTCAGACAACTTAAGGGTTAGAATGTCCAAGACTACACCCAAGAATTCAGGAGAAGAGCTCTCTTGTTAGGGGTAGATTTACAGACCCAAGACACCTTGGTGAAGTATATTGGTGGCTTGCATAGCTACCTTAGACACACCATATTGATGTTTAACCCTACTATTTTGGATGAGGTTTGTGTCCAAGCTACCCATTTAGAGGCAAGGGGAAAAAACACTTTTGAAGAGGGTAGAAACAAGCCCGCTAAGGGGAAAAACAAAGAGAAAACCTCCAAGGGAAAGGGTAAAAACAATGCATCTGTCAAACAAGAGAGTGAGAAAGTGATCTGTAAACGCTATTCTAAACCAGGCCATGAGGAGAAAAATTGTTGGAAATTACATCCTGAGAAAAAACCTCAGTTTAACAAATCCAAAGGGAAACAAAAAACTGCTGCTACTACATCTACTCCACAAGATTTAGGGGATGATTCAGGTGATGAAACCAAAATTATAGCCATGGGTTTGAAAAACTTGAAGGGAAAAGAAATGGAAAATCAAGCGAGCACTAGTACCTCAAACTATCATGTACAAGCTCCTAATGAGGAAGAAATAATTGAACTGTTTCATGTGAGGGTGATTTCAAAATATACTAAGATTGACACACTTTTTGATAGTGGGTCGAAGCAAACCTCATATCAGAAGACTTGGTCAAGCAGCTTAAACTTGAGACCGTTCCACATCCGAAGCCATATCCACTTGGATGGATTTGCAACGATGCAAATTTACAAGTTACAATAAAGTGCACATTGCGCTTTGCAATTACTGCACATTTTATTGATACAGTTGAACTTGATGTGGTACCTTTTGATATAGCAGGAATTGTTTTGGGAAGTCCTTACTTGTTTGACAGGAAAGCTATTTTCCATCGCCATGAAAACAAATATCATATTTTCAAAGGTGGCAAGGATTTCATTGTTAGAGCTCATCGCAAGAAGACAAATATAGTGACGGTGAATGCACGACAGGTAAAAAGGCTGGTCAATTCAAGTAAGAATTTTGTTATTCTAATGATTAAGCCCAAGGTTGATGTGAATCATGAGTCATTTGACAATTGTGATCCAAAACTTAAATCAGATTTGTATGATGTAGTTGATGTATATCATGAGATGTTTCAGGAGCCAATAGGTTTGCCTCCTAAGAGGGAGATTCAACATGAAATCCATTTCCATCCAGATTGTCCTTTTCCAAACATAGGTATTTACCGCATGTCTATTATGGAGAATGTTGAGATAAAGAAGAAAATCAAGGACTTGTTGGACAGGGGTTTCATAAGGCCAAGTACTTCGCCATGTGGGTCACCGATTGTACTGATTCCAAAGAGACATGGCACTTGGCGTATGTGTGTTGATTTCAGGGCCTTGAACAAGATAACGGTAAAGAAACGTTACCCACTCCCAAGGATAGATGATTTGCTAGACCAGCTGAAAGATGCTCGATATTTCACTAAGTTAGACTTGCGCAGTGGATATCATCAAGTAAGAATTGAAGAAAGTGACATCTGGAAGACAGCGTTTAAAACCAAACAAGGACTCTTTGAATGGCTTGTGATGCCGTTTGGTTTGTGCAATGCACTTGCAACGTTCATGCAGGTAATGGATGATGTCTTGCATCCTTTTCTTGATGATTTCATTATTGTCTACTTAGATGACATCTTAATCTTCAGCAAGTCTAGAGAAGATCATGTCATGCATGTTAGGAAAATAGTTGATGTTTTGAAGAAGAATCAGTTATTTCTTAAAATGTCAAAGTGTGAATTTGGAAAGACTTCTTTGGTTTATTTGGGACACAGAGTAGGAGGAGGCACTTTGAGGATTGATAATGCTAAAATAGAGGCTATTGTGAATTGGCCTACTCCCAAATCCATAACAGAGGTAAGAAGTTTTTTGGGTGCAGCTCAATATTGGAGGAAGTTCATCTCTAACTTCTCCTCTATAGCAACTCCTATGCATGCAGTGACAAGTGTGAAGCATGCTTTCCAATGGGGAGGCAAGCAGCAAAAAGCTTTCGAATCTTTGAAAGAGAAGATTAGTTTAGCTCTGGTCCTTGCATTACTGGATTTGAGACAGCCATTTGAGATACAAATCGATGCTAGTGATTATGCCATGGGTGCAGTTCTTCTACAACATGGTAAGCCTATTGCTTTTCATTCTGAAACTTTTAATGGTGCTATTGTAAATTATCCTACCTATGATAAGGAGTTGTATGCATTGGTACAAAGCGTCAAAAAGTGGAAACACTATTTGATGGGCAAAGAAACTGTTATACATACGGACCATCAGCCCTTACAGTACTTGCAATCACAAAGCAAGCTACAACAGTCACGACACTTCAGATGGATGGGCTTCGTGTGACAGTTCCCTTTGGTAATAAGGCACAAGAAAGGTACTCTGAATAAAGTTGTTGATATGCTTTCAAGGCCTATTATTGGTGTTGTTACTTTACTTAAGAATGATTCCATTGTACATGATAGTTACATAGAACAACATGCATCTGATGATGATTTTAAAGATGTGTATGCTAGCTTGAGTAAAGGGAATCATGTAGAGGAAAATGACTATCACATGCATAAAAATTTGCTATTTCATTTGGGAAAGTTGTGTATACCACAGGGGGAGAGAATAAATGTCATAAGGGAAGCTCATTCTTCTCTTATTTCTGGCCATTTTGGTGTAAGCAAAACAGTTGCACATCTACAGCGGTATTGTTATTGGCCTCGCATGGTAGATTCGGTTTCAAGGTTCATAAGAGGTTGTTCATTATGTGCTACTAGCAAGCCTAGTAATAGGAAGCTTAGCTTGTATACTCCTTTTCTGGTACCTTCTAGACCATGGGAGAGCATCTCTATGGATTTTGTAGGAGGTTTGCCAAAATCTAGAAAGCAGCATGATTATTTATATGTAGTAGTTGATCGTTTCAGCAAAATGTGTATACTTATGGCTTGTAAGAAAACTATAACTGCTGAACAAACTGCTGAATTATTTTTTCATGATGTATGGATTCACTTTGGTTTGCCTACTTCCATTATTAGTGACAGGGATTCCAGATTTGGGGGGAATTTTTGGTCCAACCTATGGGAAGATGATGACACAAAGTTGAAGAAGAAAAGTATTGCTTTCCATCCGCAAACAGATGGACAAACCCGAAGTTGTGAACAGAACCGATGTTGCCACCTCTTGAGAGGATATTGCAACAAGCATCCCAAGCTTTGGGATGAACATTTTCACTACATACAACATGCTTACAACCGTGCCAAGCACTCTTCCACAAACACCTCACCGTTTGAAGCTTGTTTTGGTTACTTGCAAAAATCACCTCTTGATTTCATTCTTGAGAAAGATGTTGACATTGAGGGACATAGTGATATTGACAAAGCTCGTTCATTCATGGAAAGAATTCAGCAAATACATCAACAAATTCAAGAACAGCTTGAGAAGAGTCAAGGCAAGTACAAGGAAAGACACGACAAGCATAGAGTCGATCACAAGTTTCAAGAAGGGGATGAGGTATGGTTGTACATTGGTAAGGAAAGGATGCAAGGAGAAGGTAAAAAGCTGAAGCCTATTCGTTATGGTCCATTCAAAATCCTCAAGAAGGTTGGAAATAATGCTTTTCAATTAGATTTTCCTTCCTACATGCAAATGTATTCTGTTGTTAATGTGGAGAACTTACGTTTGTATGGACCTCCTTTGATCGCTGATCATGAAAGTGTTGTTCAGCTACCATCTATAGAAGATTTCTCACCAGAATATTTAGATGAGCTGAAAGAAGATACAATCCTTGACAGAAGGACACGCACTTCAAGGAGGGGCAACGTAGATTATGTTCGGGTTGGTCTCAAAGGCAGCAAACCGAACAAGGCAAAGTGGATGGAGGTGGACAAAGTGAGGGCACTGTACCCTCACCTCTTTAATAGGTAGTTGAAGGCTTTTGGGGTCGAAAAGCTTCCCAATGGGGAGGCGTGATCAGGGGCTCATGTCCCAAGTGTCGAAAAATGCTCAAAATTTAAAGTGTTCAAAATTGGCTCAAACCTCAACGACATGATAGAGCTCATCCTTCCGATTCTGGTTCTGCAAATGGTTCGAAAAATGGTCGCCGTATGTGAAAGTTATGGCAAAAACAAAATTTCCCAATGACCCTTAATTTTTTTCAATTTAAAAAAAAAATAGAAAAAGAATATTCTACAGAATATTCCTTAGAATATTCTACGGAATATTCCTTAGAATATTCCAAGAATATTTCGTGGAGACGGGCCAAGCATAGGCTGCCACGTGGCAAGCCTGGAGGTCGCCATGTGGCCCATGATGACCTCAACTAACATAAGCATCTTTGAGCGTATGTTAAAATTTTATGGTGGCGCGTGGTGGATTGAACCCCCAACCTACCCGCCCCAACACCAATGGTTTACCAATGGGCCACAGCATTATGATTTGAAAACAAACGAAAAACGGTTACATTTAAAGTTTGAAAATCGTAGTGCGAGAATATTTGGGGGGCCAGCCCCTCCCTTACCATACGACCGTGCCCAGGAACCAAGGGCCAAACCCAAACCGCTGGGCACGAAATCTGATGAAAGCCTCCACGTGGTCACATGCACCATTTTTCAGGCAGTTAACTACACTTATGGTTGGCGGACTTTTTGGCAGAGCACCAAATTTGGCGGTCCCGCCATAATTGGTGGAGCTCCACTAAAGTTAGCTGGTGCCCTTTTAGGGGAAACTGGCAGTTTTCATTAAATGGCCATAACTTTGGCTAGGAAAGGCGGTTTTGGACGATTTTTTTTTTGATTTTGGGTATTTTGGACGTTCTGAAACCTTTAGCATAGGTATTTTTGCCATCAGAGGTCATTTGCATAGGTTTTGGAGCCGTGAAATTTCTAGGAGCCACTAGGGCCCAGTATTGTGAGAATTGTTTCAAGTTGCAGGTATCCATTGGAGGTGAACCAGCAGTCAATCCTAAAGGATTCATTTGTTCTGAATCCGATTTTATAGTCCATTTCACCTGTAGATACTTCTATTCAGCTGTAATTTCATTTTGAGCATTTAATCAACACGAGGGCTGACCCATTTGGGAGCCTTGGACCCAGCAGACGTAGCCCAGGAGGGGTGACCTGCTTCATCAACTTATTTTGTATCTGTGGTTGATTTATTTTGCAGAACAAATTCATTTTGATGTGTTAAAAAGTCAAAGTAAATATTTCTGCTATGCTTGAATGGATCATGAACAGCTGAAAACTTCATTTGTTTCTTTACTGCAAGACATGGGAATGTTTTAAACATGTTTGATACTAAATTGAATACCTTGCAAACCTTTTTCAAGTAGTTTCAAATTCAGATCAATTGGATATACCTTCACAAAACCAAAGTGGATTGCTTTGATAAAATCATTGAGTGTGTGGATGACAGTAGGGCGAATAGAACTTTGTGGGGAAAGAAGAAGCCTACATCAGTGAGGGTGGTTACCGCTATGCAAGCTAAGTGTAGTTGCAGAAATGGTTGGGTGATGTTTCTTGTATGCATTTCTAATAAGAAGGGTAAGGAGGTTGAAGATGCAGATGTGTTAAGCATGTACCTAGTTTTGCAGTAGTTTCAGGACATATTCCTTGAGGAAATTACAGAGTTTCCACCTCACAAGGAGGTAGATGTTTCTATTGAGTTGGTGTCAGGGGAAGCTTCAACATCAAAAGCAACTTACAAGATGATCACACTTGAGTTGGTAGAGTTGAAGTTATAGTTAAAGGGTATGCTTGATAAGGGATACATTAGGCCAAGTATATCACCTTGGGGTTCACTAGTGTTGTTTGTAAAGAAGAAATATGGTACTCTTAGATTGTGCATTAATTATAGGTAAAAGGAGAAACAACCAAGAATAGGTACCCATTATCAAGGATTGATGATTTGTTTGATTAGTTGAAGGGAGCAATGGTGTTCTCTAAGATTGACTTGAGATCAGGATACCATTAAGTACACATCAAGGAAGAGGATATCTTGAAGACTTGATTCTGGACCATCTATGCATATTATGAGTTTGTTTTTGTTCCATTCAATTTGACTATGCTCCAGCTACATTTATGTGGTTGATGAATAATGTTGCATCCTTATCTGGACAAGTTTTTTATTATATTCATTGATGACATATTGGTATATTCTAAGAATTATGAAGAACATGTCGAGCATTTAGCAGTAGTGTTGATATTCGTAAGAGACCATCAGTTGTATTCTAAACTTAGCAATTGTAGCTCCTTTTATACTGAGGTACATTACTTGGGGCATGTTATCTCCAAGAATGACATAGCAGAAGATCCAGAAAAGATAAGGTCTATCATGGAGTGGGGAACTCCTAATAATGTGGATGAGGTGAGATAATTTATGGGATTTGCAGGTTACTATAGGCAGTTCATCAGGAACTTCTCACAAATTTCATATCCCATCACATCATTATAGTGGAAATGTAAGAATTTTGAATCGATAGAAGAATGTGAGGCAATTTGTGAGTAGCTTAAGGAGTTGTTGACACATGCACCATTGCCAAAGATTATGGACCCAAACAAGAAGTTTGTAGTGTGTATAGATTCTTGGAAGAGAGGAATTGTTGGATTTATTATGCTATAGGAACATATAGTGTTCTATGAATAAAAAAAAATGAAAGAGGCATGATCATAACTAGCCAACACATGATCTTGATTTAGAAACGATTATTCATGCATTTAAAATATGGAGACACTATCTTCTTAGTAGGAGGTTTGTATCGATGAGTGATAATAGTGGGTTGAGGTATTTGTTTGACCAACTAAATCTAAACACCAAGCTAGATGGTTGGCCACCCTTAGTGAGTTCCACTTCGAGATCATATGCATCAAAGGGATGGAGAACAAAGTTGTGGATGCTCTTAGCAGGAAGGTACAAGTAAATTATATAGTAGTTATGAGCTCCTATGGGACAGAGTTACATGACAGGATCTTACAGGGAGGACAACATGATGAAAAATACATGAAGATCATGTACAAGTTACAACAGAGTACAGTTATAGATATAGGTACATGTAAAGGTGATCAGGATGCATTTTATCATCTTACGACATATCATTTGATGAGATTGAGGGACATGATCTATGTGCCGAATTGCAATGAGCTCAAGAAGCTTCTATTGAGGGATTTTCACATCAAGCCCTACTCGATTCATCTAGGATATTAGAAGAACTTGACAATGGTAAATAAGTTCTACTTTTGGCCGAATCTGAAAAAGGAAGTGATAGAGTTCATGGATGGATGTTTATATTTTTACCACGTCAAGGTAGAATGTAAGAATCATGGAAAAATTTAGGGGCTAATATTTGTAGGTGGCCTAATTTTCCATGATTTTACACAAAAAAGATTAGGCAATTTCCATTTTTTATAAAAATGGTTCACCCAAATTTTACAATTAAATTATTTTACCTTAAAAATCACCAACATTATATAGAGACTATATATATAACCATTATAAATTTGAATAATTTTATAAATATATCAATAAACATTTTATAGATTGCATATAAGGGAATAGTGATATTCACCAACACTTTTAACCTTTAAGATAATTTTCCATCCTTAAATTTTCCTTGGTAAGCATCCAGGTGGTTTACTATAGCCTATAGCAATTCCTAAATGGAAATGGGAATTTGTTTCCATGGATTTCATGATAGGCCTTCTGGGGACAACGAGGAAACATGACTCTATTACGGTCATGGTTGACAGGTTGAGAAATTTAGGTCACTTCATTCTAGTAAAGACTGCATATTCAACAAGTGAGGTAGCACAGGTGTTCATAAGGGAGATAATGAGACTGCATGGTGTTTTTAAGAAGATTGTGTCAAACATGGATGCAAATTTCATTTCCATGCTTTGGAAAAATCTATTTGCATGCTTGATTATAGATTTGGATTTCAGTACAACTTATCATCTACAGACAGATGGACAGACATACAGAGTCAACAAGATCTTCGAGGATATGTTAAGGATGTACGTGATGCCCCAGTAGAGGAAATAGGAGGAGTATTTTCCATTGGTTGACTTCACATACAATAATTATTATCAAGAGTAATTGAGGATGAGTTCTTTCATGGCATTCTATGGAAAAAGTTGTAACACTCCCATCAACCAGAGTGATGCAGTGAACAGGGTACTTATTGGACCAGATATGTTGGCAGACATGGAGTAGGCAATGCAGGTTATAAAGAAGAATATAAAGGCATCACATGAAAGAAAAAAGGGTTATGTGGATCAACACAGGGTGTTGAAGGAGTTTGAATATGGGGAGCACGTATATTTGTGCATCAATCCCAAGAAGAGCTCCTTGAGGACTGGATCATGTCCCAAGTTGGCACCACAATATTGTGGGCCTTTCGAGATCCCTAAGAGTATTTGACCAGTGCAATATCAAATTTCGCTACCTGCAACAGTGAAATTCCATGATGTTTTCCATATTCATTTCTTAAGAACTATATAAAGGACATTGATCATGTTATTAATTAGTTTGTATTGTAGGTGGAGTAAGGAGTTTTCCATATGGAACCTCAGTGAATCTTGTAGAATAATCATCTCATGCTCAAGAAGAGAGACATAGAGAAATTTAAAGTGCAGTGGAATCACTTTGGGCCTGAAGATGCTACGTGGGAAATGGGAGATTAAATGCGGGCCCTGTATCCTTCATTGTTTTCCGCTTGAGGCAAAGCAGTTTTAGTTTGATGTTGGTATATGATTGGCATATGTTTTTTTGTTGTTTTGGTATATGTATGTATATGTATATGGATGTAAATGTCTCCATGAGCTAAGTTAGAAAGCTCAAACAACTGGCATGGGTATCATGTTATGATGGTTGTTACCTTGTCATGTCATCATGATGTTTTTCTTTTGAGCAATTCCTTCATTGTAAATACTACAACAAGCTAAGTTATAAATATACATAGGTAGTATGTTTTCTTTTCAATTATTTTGTTGACGTCATGGTGTGGTTTAACACTGGGATGTTGCTCCCAAGGGGGGGGGTGGGGGTCTATAACAATCTTGATGAAAATTTCATGTAAAAAAAAGTTAATAAAGGAAAAATAAGACCATGGTTAAGGAACACTTATTCCAAGTTGAATGTTGGGTAGACATATCCCAGTGGGCATCACTGGATGTGTGTTTTGGCTAAGGAAAATTGACAAAAGCTAAGGCAAAGGCATTAAAAGGAAAAAGGAATATTTGGCACATTTATTGATGAAAATAAAGGAAATCAGGAGAAAAGTAAGGTGAAAGTTAATAGGTTGCATGCGAGGAGGGAAATGAAGGAAAATAATGGAAAATGAAGAAAATAGATGTATCACTCATAAAAAGGCTTCTAAGGATTAGTTGGTAACAATTTTTCAGTTCAAGTTTGGAGCTCTCTCATCGTTATCTCTCTCTCTCACTCTTGGTCTCTTAGATTTTTCTTGGAGCACTCTAGTTTTGGATCAAGGAAGGAAAAGAAAGAATAGCTAAAGGAAGGAAAGTTAGGATAAAGGAAGTAAAACTAGGATCAGGAAACTTCAACAGGAATACTTGCAGGTAACATATTGCATGTGTGATTTCCTAGATGGTTCGGACATGCATGACTTTGCACGTTGGCACATGGTTCTCTTGCTATTGGTGGCATGGTTTTACCGCGTTATGACAATGGTTTTCAGCCTAGCCTTGCCTTTTCTCATATGCCATCATATGTTGGGATGTTTATCTCAGTTTTGAGCTTTGGTTTTCTGGATGGATTTCAGAATCTAGGGTGGAGGTGGTCTCATGTTTCATTCCCAAAGGCATAGGAATCCCTTTGACCGGTTTTGGACGGATACACGGTAAAGCCTGCAGGATGAGTCTTGGTTTAGGACCTAATCATCTAGGCTTAGATTATGGTAAATCTTGGAATAATAGTCTCATTTTAGGGTCTAGTGATGCAGTATTGGATTTTTGTAAAGCTTGAGAGACAAGGAGACTAAAATTCCTCAAGTATAGTGATGGATTCTGGATGAAATTCCACATTTGGTTTGGTTGTGATAGAAGCACAAGTTTGGTGTGATCATTGTTTGATGAGGGTTGAGGTGGTTTAACCTTTGGATTCCCTTTACTGTTCTTGGATTGGTTGTTCTATGAGATCCCGCATTAATGCTTGGAATATGGCACATGAGTGATTAGATGAAAGAAAGATTTGGTTCATCCATGTATACATTTGGGTGTTTCATAGAAGTCCCGGGCCCGATCAGATTTGCCTACGATTAATAAAATCTAAGTTATCTTACTTTTTCACATGTTTATATGTGGATTTAATGACCTTCATATCAATGATATTTATATGGTTTTATGCTAGTTGTAAGCATGGTTAAATGGCTGGTTCATGTCATGGTTATCTCATGTATTTAATTATAATTCTTAAAATGATGAATGAAAGACCTAATTGATGTTATATTAGTTCCATGGAGAAGGTGATGATCCTTCTAGTTATGTTTCATAAGTGTTTTCAACCATTAATGCAATATCTTGTATCCTAGATTTGTAGGTTGCATTGACGACAAGTGTTTGATAGAATGTGAGTCCCAATTAGGGATGCTCGAGCCTAATTCTGAGGTTGGTTTTGATTTATTAGTATTTTCATCATATCTTTGATGGGTTCTAGATGTTGTACCAAGTTCTGGGCAGAGGTCAGGATTCTAGGATAGAAAAGTGGCTCAAATCTGAGACTGTAACATATGTCTACCTAGAAGAGTCCATGGATGTTGGCACATAGTCCTATTAGAATGACTTTAGGCTTATAGACGTTGTGATGTGATATGGATTTAAGTGCGAATGGAATAAAGTATAGAAATAAACATAAATACAGAGATGAGTAGAAATAATACTTCATTTCATTAATGTAAAATACTACGATATGCTTACAAACATAAATGGACATAAACTGGCTAGGGCAATGGTAGCTTATCTTTGAGAAGAGATGTGGTGGCTACATGCCTTTGAACTATCTTACAATGAGGCTTGGAGGCCTATTTATTGTTAAGAAATAATGAAAAACCATAAACATCCAAAAACCTAACCCTAGGAGATGAAGCACCAAATTATGGGCCCCATTTTGGGTAAATTGGTACGTCCACTTCCCAGGGTCGTAACCTTGGCATACAATGACCGTTTGATGCATACCATAGCTAGTTAGAAAGATCTATTTGAGGACTACAATTTTGGGAAGAGAAACATTAGTCCATGGATGACGTTTCTTCCAAGTTTCCCAAAATACATCATTTAAGGCCTCAATATGGCTCCAGACGTTCATGACCCGAAAAACTACTAAAAATAGTAAATTATGCTACAATTAAGGAAACTAGAAAATTGAAAGAGACAGTTGTGGGGGTCCAAGTGGGATAGGTGGGCGGCCACCAACATCCACC